>JAFFST010048471.1:68442-91371 GCA_022414735.1 Noturus placidus | reverse complement strand
TCCAACCTCAATCTGGACTGCAGATTCACTCACCATCTTCAAGAAACAGCTAAAGCCACCTCTTCCGTCAACACCTAAACAACTCATAAAAAAAAAAAAAAAATCACCTACACCTCTACTCTGCGCGCGTTTCTTCTTCTAATACTCAATTAATGGATCTTGTATAGTAGCATTACTTGTTGTTCTCTGCTTGTATCTCTCATTTGTAAGTCGCTTTGGATAAAAGCGTCTGCTAAGTGAGTAAATGTAATGTTACAGAAACTGACAACATGAAGGATATAGGGCACGGCGTCATTGTCATGTGGGTGGAGCTTACGCCATTACTTCAATGTTGCTAAAGCCGGGATCACACCAATAACCATGATTTGGTCCGTCTGAGAGAAATTTTGAGAATCCTATTAATCCTAGGCTAAATCCTGCAGTCTTTGATAGTTAGTTGACACGTTCCCCGACAGCCAATAAACCACTGTTATGAACGAATTTGTCCTCCAATTAAATTCTGGCAGTGTCAGAAGGTTTGAAGCACAGTCCTGTAGTGTTGCTTCTCCGTACGAGTCTTTCTTGTGTGTGTTCATTTTTCACATGTTGACCGTCGTACAGTCTGACATTAATGATGACTGAGATCCTACAGTGTGATGTGGCTTACAGCGGGGATCGAGATTGTACAGTCTGACTAGCAACAGTCGCAATGGACTATTAAAAATCGCACAGTGTGCACCGGCTTTAGTTGTAGATAAAGCAGTAGGTTGCGAGTGGACTAAAACTAAACAAGGAGAAATTACATTTTCTGTTGACTTGTTGTATTCTTATTAATGGAGTTTAAGACTATGTGAGCTGCTAAGTTGTGCCCTGCTTTAAAGTGTAAATGTATAGTTATGCAACGATTAAAGCTTTGACTTGCGTATTTAGACCAACAAAATACACACCTGGTAGTGCTACTTCCAGTATTCAGGTGCATTTAACATGTACAGACATCTAAAGCGTAGTGTGTGAGTGTGTATGTGATTGTACCCTGCGATGGACTGGCACCCTGTCCAGGGTGTACCCCGCCTTGTGCCCGATGCCTTCCTGGGATAGGCTCCAGGTTCCCCGTGACCCTGAAAAGGAGTAAGCGGTTGAGGATGGATGGATGGATGGATGGAGACATCTAAAGATATCTTTTCACTCCCTGTTTGCCGAATTATTACTGTATTTGCCTGTTGAAGACTGCAGTTCACTTGTTTATGTGCTATTTTGGAAATTTCTAGCTGTCAGATGACCAATATAAACTGACATGTATAAGAGTTGCTTTTTTTTTTTGTCTGTTTTACAGACAGCACTGTTAGTGAGCGCCAGCGGAAGACCTCGTGTAATGGAGAGCTAAATGGCCTGCTGGGAAACGACCTGATTGATGCAGGAGTTCGAAGCGCTATGATCGAACCAACAACTCACAGCTCTGACAACATGAGCATGGCAGAAACTCAGACAATGTAAGCATTCCTTCTAGAGCACTTTTCGTTCTCCTTTGTAGCTCAGCACGTTCTGATTTACTTTAAAGGGCAACAACAACAGCTCCCACGACTGGAATTTGTCGGACCGTGACGTAATCACAGGTGAAGCAACCATAGATGAAGGCTTTCTTAAATAGTGCTTGCTTGTCGGTTATGATGAGCCTCATGCCAAGAAGCGAACGATTACTGTGGAAAACAATGAAAATGAAAAAAAAAAAAAACGCCATAGGTGGACCAGAATGCTGGCTCACCACAACCCTGCAGCTTGTTATGCAGCCGTTTTCTAACATGTTATACTACAAGATAAATACATAAGTTGTCTTTACTCTGTTGGAAATCTACCAGGTATTGTACTATTGAATGATGATTTAAAGTAAGGCATGATTTGTAATTTTTTTTCTTTCTTCCTCCTGTTAGCATACTGATTTCAAAGTTATCAGACTTCAGCTTGGAACTTTTATTTGGGAAAAGTTGTTTAAAATTTTTCAACCTTCATCTTGAACACAAAAGGCATCTGTGCTATTATATTAGTTGCCTGGCTAAGCAGAGTGAGACACTTATGTCTGTGGCACTGTGTCCAGCGCTCAGCAAACCGATTAAATATGTGAATTTTCAAGGGATTATTTTGTGAGTCTTATTTACAGTTACTTAATTTTGAGCAAAATTGTGATTCTGCTGTGGAGCTGCGTGTTGCATATTGTCCTAGGGAGTCAGTGATGTGTGTCTGTGTGAGAGACCACCTGCATTGATGTCTGTTCATTTTGAATGTGTTGGTCTGTAGTACCCTGACTGGTGATGATGACTCTACATGTATTCCCATAACTGCTAACAACGTGGTAATTGTTGCCAGTCGAGACTCTAGTATTGACAGTAAAGCTCGTGGGAGTAACAAGGTATGTTCGTCTTGTTGTTGCATGTTACATTAGATTATGCATTAGATTTTACACAAATAGTAGTGTTTATACAGACCTGTTTCTTTTACAGGTTAAAATCCAGCCAGTGGCAAAATATGATTGGGAGCACAAGTATTACTATGGCAACCTAATAGCAGTATCTAATGCATACTTGGCATATGCCATTAGAGGTAAGTGTGCACAAACTTTGAGTTGATGGCTGATTGCTTATTTGGTGCTTAAACTGTGGATTGAAACGTATTTGAACTGAGCTTAGATTATTTTCAAATCAACCCTTTGTGGTTAAAGGCTGGGGCTGAAGTAAAAATGTATGCTTTATACAAGGATTTCCTTTTGACAATAACAGCGATAACTTGTTCCACAGAGATGATGTCGAAAGCAAAAGGTTGTGTCACCCCAAGTGCACCCTCAAGAAAGAAATTATATTCCTTTGGTTTTTGTTCATTGAAGTATGGAATGCAGGGACGTAGACCATTGTTACCATGGACACTGGTGGTGTATTTGTTAAGCTAGTGACACAGCAGAACAATAACGATTGATGGCTTGGTAGATTTTACACACCGCATGTTAAAAGCGAGACACTTTGCCTTCAAATAATCCAAGTAACGTGATTTTCAGCCACCACAAACACACCGCAGCGCTGTGTGCAGTGGAACGGCCTGCACAGCCACCTAAACCAACTGAGCTGCTCAGCAAGAAGTTGGATCAAAGGTTTGAGAGTCTACTCAGCTCTACAAACCCTTACAAACATACTCCTGATAATATAGGCTTTATTTAGAAACTCGCCAGGACCTCTAAACATTACCCACATACCTCAGAAAGTCAACATGGCACAATGAAGAACATGCCACAATGTATGAGGGGAAAAAAAGTCAGAATAAATCTTGCAAGTACTTGTCCGAAATGGGGAAATAAGATGCTATGCAATCGGTATAAAATGTAAAGCTGCTTGAATCCTCAGTCTGTGTTCGGTAAAGAATCAGCTTGATAATGTTTTGTCAGTTAATGATAAAGCCGTGAATTTGTACAAACTGCATATGGAACAACAATAAAGTACTGTAATAAAGTACTTTGCCATGGTGGTAAAATGGCCTGCATCATGTATAGCAGTATTATAAAATTACAACCTGTCTCACACCTTGTTTTTCACTTTTGCTTGCACAATTGAAACTTTTCTAATTCTGTGTTACTTTATAGGTACTTTTGTATCCAAAATTTCTTGGCATTAATACCACATACACCATTTAACCATAACATAAAACCACATGCATAGCATTGTGTGCCACCCCCCCTCCAGTTTTCTGCTTCCAACGCATCAGCTTGCAGTACTGGCTGTTCACATACCTACAGCGTTCGTACAGTCACGGAAACCCTGGAAAAGTCATTGAATTTTAAAATGGGCATTTCCAGGCCTGGAGAAGTTTTGGAAAAATAAATAAACTCTGAGATGTTTTGGGAAAGTCATGTAAATTTGCTTCACAAAATACCTGTACAATAGACTATATGTTTAACTGTTAATATCGGTTAAAATATACGTAACGTTCAGGCGATCAGTCGCGTTACGTTCTCTGTGTGGGGTAATGTCTGGCATAGACACTGCTAATTTTACTACTTTAACTACTTTACTAACTTTAATTTAACTATGTACAGTGCATCCGGAAATTTTTTGAGATGCACCTGTAGACTTGGACTAGCAGTAGCTTTGCATAGCATACTATAAATAATATCTATACAGTGCATCCGGAAAGTATTCACAGCGCTTCACTTTTCCCACATTTTGTTATGTTACAGCCTTATTCCAAAATGGATTAAATTCATTATTTTTCTCAAAATTCTTCCAACAATACCCCATAATGACAACGTGAAAGAAGTTTGTTTGAAATCTTTGTAAATTTATTAAAAATAATAATAAAAAAAGCACATGTACATAAGTATTCACAGCCTTTGCCATGACACTCAAAATTGAGTTCAGGTGCCTCCTGTTTCCATCCTGATCATCCTTGAGATGTTTCTACAACTTGATTGGAGTCCACCTTTGGTAAATTCAGTTGATTGGACATGATTTGGTAAGGCACACACCTGTCTATATAAGGTCCCACAGTTAACAATGCATGTCAGAGCACAAACCAAGCCATGATGCCCAAGGAACTGTCTGTAGACCTCCGAGACAGGATTGTATCGAGGCAGAGATCTGGGGAAGGGCTCAGAAATATTTCTGCAGCATTGAAGGTCCCAGTGAGCACAGTGGCCTCCATCATCCGTAAATGGAAGAAGTTTGGAACCAGCAGGACTCTTCCTAGAGCTGGCCACTGGGCCAAACTGAGTGATCAGGGGAGAAGGGCCTTAGTCAGGGAGAAGGGCCTTAGTCAGGGAGGTGACCAAAAACCCGATGGTCACTCTGACAGAGCTCCAGTGTGTCTCTGTGGAGAGAGGAGAACCTTCCAGAAGAACAAACATCTCTGCAGCACTCCAATAATCAGGCCTGTATGGTAGAGTGGCCAGATGGAAGCCACTCCTCAGTAAAAGGCACATTACGGCCCACCTGGAGTTTGCCAAAAGGCACCTGAAGGACTCTCAGATCATGATGAAACAAAGATTGAACTCTTTGGCCTGAATGGCAAGCGTCATGTCTGGAGGAAACCAAGCACCACTCATCACCTGGCCAATATCATCCCTACAGTGAAGCATGGTGGTGGAAGCATCATGCTGTGGGGATGTTTTTCAGTGGCAGGAACTGGGAGACTAGTCAGGATCGAGGAAAAGATGTATGCAGCAATGTTCAGAGACGTCCTTTATGAAAACCTGCTCCATAGTGCTCTGGACCTCAGACTAGAGTGAAGGTTCATCTTCCAACAGGACAACGACCCTAAGCACACAGCCAAGATAACAAAGGAGTGGCTACAGGACAACTCTGTGAATGTCCTTGAGTGGCCCAGCCAGAGCCCAGACTTGAACCCGATTGAACATCTCTGGAGAGATCTGAAAATAGCTGTGATGCGACGCTCCCCATCCAACCAGATGGAGACTGAGAGGTCCTGGAAAGAAAGTTGGGAGAAACTTCTAAAATTGGTGTGCCAAGCTTGTAGCATCATTCTCAAAAAGACTTGAGGCTGTAATTGGTGCCAAAGGTGTTTCAACAAAGTATTGAGCAAAGGGTGTGAATACTTATGTACATGTGCTTTTTTTTTTGTGTTTTATTTTTAATACATTTACAAATATTTCAAACAAACTTCTTTCATGTTGTCATTATTGGGTATTATTTATAGAATGTTGAGGAAAATAATGAATTTAATCCATTTTGGAATAAGCCTGTAACATAACAAAATGTGGAAAAAGTGAAGCGGCGTGAATACTTTCCGGATGCACTGTATTATCACCCTGGTACATATTGTAAACAGACTGTGTGTGGTCACAATAATGAATGAAAATGACACTACTAACATAACCTAATGGTATTTTATTTTTACATTTGTATAAATAATTATAACAAAACGGCAAGTTTTAGTGGAGAGATGAATCCAAAGAAGAATCTTTAAAAGAAAATGTAAACATTATGAAATAAAAAAAAAATCATTATTGCCATCCACAAATTTAGTGACACACCCACTGTATGTCACTTACTGTAAAGTCAGTAACAATATTAATTTGACAATTAAGTCTACATCTACTCTTTATTTCCATAAAATTGCAGCACTGCTTGCTCAACTGGCTTTTTAGTCTCAAAGCTGGAAGTTTTTGCTTCCTAAATTTCATTTTAAAAAGATAAATTGGGATTTTAATGATTTTGTATATGTTTTTCATATCACTTAGGCTACAGGAATAAATTTGCCATATTAGTTAACAAGGGGCAAGTAATTATCTGAATGTAGTACAACTATATTCGCGATCTTGAGAAATGGGTTCATTACTATTCTGTGCTGTGACTCATTTACATTTATTCATTTAGCAGACGCTTTTATCCAAAGCGACTTACAAATGAGACACACTCGCACACCAATGGTAGCAGAGCTGCATGCAAGGTGCTAGCTTGCCATCGGGGGCAACTTAGGGTTCAGTGTCTTGCCTAAGGACACTTCGGCATGGGATCACCCGGGCCGGGATTCGAACCACCAACCCCACGGTTAGTGGATTAGTAGACAACCCGCTCTACCGACTGAGCCACAGCCGTCCTTGACTCTGCCACTCCTGCTGAGTAGAGCAAATGCTTTCAGTTTTTAGTGTCTGTTGAGCGGTCTCCGACTGAACTAAATGGTTTTTATTTACAAAAAAGCAAAACGACATCAGGGGCGGTGCAAAGGGGGGCAAGGTGTATGGCCGAGCAGAACACCAGTAACGCCAATTATCACTAATTGTGAACACATGATGAATTTTTTTTGCAACTATTTGTCTCATATTAGCTCACCTTTTTTCACCCATGTTAATAAGGAAGCTGTCCCTTTCACTGCCTCCTTCAGTTTTTCTTTAATTTTCTGTCTGTTTGGCATCATGCCTTTACTGAATATATACCATTTATATAATATAACAAGGTTGAGTAGCTAGTAATTACCAACACATTCAGTCAGTTTGAAAACTACCAGCGATAAGCATATAAACTGCTGCTAATATTACGAAAAGATTTGTAGAAGAGTTAGTGGTCTCAGCATTAGGGATGGCCGATATGGACTTAAAAAACTTTTCTGGTATTTATTGGGATAACGGTATCAGTGATAATATAGAACCATACACCACTGTTTCTGGCTACATGAGAGAGCTGTGATCTTGAGCGCCTCAAAAACACCAACATTGATCTATAAGTAAAACTGATTTTCAGTAACTAAACCAGTTCGAGGTTGTAGAAGTAGCTCCTCATTTAGCGATTAACTCCCCCTCAGCTCCTATTGCGCCTTACGTCATACTCGTTTTCATTCTGCAGGTGCACTGCGAATGGGTCGCAAACAGTCACACACAGAAATGTGTCTTCAGCTAGGCTTTATCTTTATTATCGCAGGAAGACTCATTCTTATTGTTGGGAGAATTTCTACCGGTATATTGCAAACGATAAGATATCACCCATTCCTACTCCGGGTACCTTCACGATTGAGTCATGACAACGAGACTATCTGACTGCAGACTTGAATTAGACAAATAAATAGGAAAATTCTTCACTGTCTTGTGATTAATTTGCTACAGTGTTGGGCATGCACTCGTGTTAATTTGAAGTCAAATGCTTTTTATGTAATATAATTGTTTTATTAATTAATGGGGAAGTTTTAAATAACTTGGAAAAATGGCAGGGGTTTGAGACCCCCTCTTTCTGCATGTCTGCTTAGAAGTCGTCTGCTTAGAAGTCATCTGCTTCAGAGATAAAAATGTGCTATTTATTATGTGTTTCGATGTGCTCAATTCAAATATGACCATTAAAACCACTGATTTGCTACTGTTTCCAATATATGTAAGATTTTACATTTTAAGTCTCTGTATATTGTACATGTCACCTGTCCTGTTTATGGAACACTTTAAAAATCAGCAAAAGGGTGTTATGAGTCAAATTTATTATTAAACAAAAAGCAAAAAAAAAAACCTTATGTATACAGTTTAGTGTTGTTCAAGGTCTACGCGGCGCTTCTTGGCTTGTCTCTTGTGTTCATTAAATGGAGCATCTCTCGTCACTGTCCAGCAATAGTCTGCAAGTACTGATGGGCTCCATATGCCCTGATAGCGTTTCTCCGTTGTTGCAATGACCTGGTGAAATCACTCGCCGTGCTTGTTGCTCACTGCTCCGCTGTTCGGTGGAAAAAAATCTAGATGAGCTTGCAGAAAATGTATCTTTGGTGATGTTGCAACCAAGGCTTTTGCATGCTTTGAGGAGGTTTTCCCACAGACAACCTGTAGTTGTCTGCCTGTCGTTGTTGATTGTGAAAACAATGCATTGCCACTAACTGGAAGGCTTTCCATGCCGTCTTGGATTTGCCACCCAGTGCATGGTCAAATGCGTCATCTCAAAGTTGTTCATGAATCTGAGGACCAACAAAAACACGTTCCTTTATATTAGCTTCACGTAACCTTGGAGATTTTCCATGGGGGTACTTGTTTGGTACGTTTTGCTTGTGTTTTGTCCATGGCCTTGACAAAGTTCTTCATCAGACACAGCTTGATAAGTAAGGGTGGGAACAAATTCTTCCTTGATTTAACATGTGGTGGATAAAGAACACTTTTTTTTTTCTTTTTCCTCCCAGGCTCCAATGACTATCAGCCTGGCCAATCTTTCTTGATGTAAAATAAGGGTAATAGGCTTTCTAAACCATAGTGGCTATACCGGGCTTTTGTGATGCAAAAGTCACTTCGTTACAAACATAGAAGTTATCTGCACTGTTCACACAAGTACATGGCATCTCTGCTCACTTTGGCAAAACAGACATTTGTCCTTTTTATAAAATCAAAGACTGACCAATAAGAGAGCACGACACTGTATAATTTCTAGAGCTGATGGAGGGCAATTTTTTAATCAGAGTGAAGTAAGCTTTATGATTTCATCATCCATGACCTTTGGAAATAACATTATGCAATTCATATCATGTATGATTCAATAGCAGCTACAGATTGCATCATTCATTGTTTTACCTAAAGAGCAAGTACTGTCCAAACCCAGTTATAGATTTATTCATAGATCTGGTCAAAGATGTATTTTAGTCATTTCAGGTTTAAAGTGAGATCCCTTCCCTTTTATAACTCGCATATCCTTCGCCATTCCCAAATCAATGGTCGTATATAATGACCTAATAGCATATCTTGAAAACTAGAGCCAATCAACAATTTAAAGCATCATTTTCATTCTCAGTGACCCAGAATTAGTAAAGTTTAACAATTTTTTCAGATATTCACTTCAGCTGGCAGTGGATTTAATGTTCTGGCTGATCAATGTATTTGTTATATACATAGTGTAGTTAGTGAAAGAGTTATTGAGTGTTATACATTTTGTCAAACCATTTTGTACTTTCCCAGACAATATGTCTTAATTAATATCAATAATATTGATCAATAGCTGGGTGGTATTATTAATAAAATAGAATGAAGTATTTTATTAAATATCTATGGTTTTGTGGAAAAAATAATTTTCCATCTTGAGTCAAATGTAATTGATCAGCTGAGTTATATATAGTATCTGACACTGGCTTGTTATTTTGCATCATGTGAGGTGATTTTTTGACTTGAGCTTGACTTATCCGTTTTTAGGTGCCAATAATCACTATATGATCCGCGTCCTGCAGTTGGGCTCGACAGAGCGCACGCTACTGAAGGGTTTCACCGGGGCCGTCACAGACCTGGCCTTCGCCCATCTTGACTCCAACCTGCTGGGCTGCGTGGATGAAGCCGGCAACATGTTCATCTGGCAGCTCACCAGCCAAAACGGCAAAATACAGTATCTTTCTCTAACAGCAGAAGTTATTTTTGACCATCTGCAGCAAAGACTACATAAACTAGATGCAGTAGATGAAACCCTTTGACTTCGCCTTTAATGCCTTTCATAGAAGACATTGAGGTCAAGCCTGCAGCTGTCAACCCACAGATTATAGCCAGTGTACAGAAGTAGTAGCACAGTATCAGAATAGTGTGTGTGTATCTAGAACAGTCTCGTTACTGTGCTGGTGCCCCTTAACTGTGTGTCTTAGAGAGGAAATGATTGTTCACATCCAGCGACCCGAAGACACACCTCTGAACTCCAACCGCAGACTCATCTGGTGCCCCTTCATTCCTGAGGACAATGAGGAGAACCCAGAGGATGGCTGCCAGACACTGGCATTGCTGCATGAAGATAGGGTAGGCATCATTCCCATTTATTAACTTGAATCTAATATTCTTGCTTTCTATTTTTGCACTGCCTGTTGACTCGCTGTCTCTTCCTCTCTTCCTCTGTGCTCATAGGCTGAGGTTTGGGACCTTGACATCCTGCGCTCTAACAACACCACATGGCCTGTGGATGCTACAGAGATTAAAGAGGGCTTCATCGCTATTAAAGGACACACAGCGGTAAGCCGTAATCCGCCCATTAGTGATCAGCTACCTGATGCTGGAATTACAGAATTCACAATATACACTAAGGACTCTGAGTCACATGTGGCTTAAGCTCACTGCAATGTAGATCTGTCACAGTTATTACATAATTTTGCCTAATTGCAATTATTTGAGCTGATCAGGGTTATTTGAGGTTAGTTCTTGGGTTTTCATATAAATATGCACAACCAGTCAACATTTTGGACAAAAACTTTAGATTGAATATATATTTTCACTTTCTTAGACATTATATACATTTTTTGTAAATATTTGATGATATCTTTTCATGCGACAACACTGAAGAAATGACACTGTGCTACAATGTAAAGTAGTGAGTGTACAGCTTGTGTAACAGTGTAAATTTGCTGTCCCCTCAAAATAACTCAACACATCCTTTAATGTCTAAACCACTGGCAACAAAAGTGAGTACACCCCTAAGTGAAAATGTCCAAATTGGGCCCAAAGTGTCAATATTTTGTGTGGCCACCATTATTTTCCAGCACTGCCTTAACCCTCTTGGGCATGGAGTTCACCAGAGCTTCACAGGTTGCCACTGGAGTCCTCTTCCACTCCTCCATGATGACATCACTGAGCTGGTGGATGTTAGAGACCTTGTGCTCCTCCACCTTCCGTGGCCAGTCCATCACCTCAACACTCTTTAGCAAGGCAGTGGTTATCTTGGAGGTGTGTTTGGGCTCGTTATCATGCTGGAGTACTGTCCTGCGGCCCAGCCTCTGAAGGGAGGGGATCATGCTCTGCTTCAGTATGTCACAGTACATGTTGGCATTCATGGTTCCCTCAATGAACTGTAGCTCCTCAGTGCCGGCAGCATTCATGCAGCCCCAGACCATGACACTCCCACCACCATGCTTGCCTGTAGGCAAGACACACTTGTCTTTGTACTCCTCACCTGGTTGCCTCCACACATCTTGGTCTCATCAGACCTCAGGACATGGTTCCAGTAATCCAGGTCCTTAGTCTGCTTGTCTTCAGAAAACTGTATGCAGACTTTCTTGTGCTTCATTATTAGAAGAGGCTTCCTTCTGGGACGACAGCCATGTCGATCAATTTGATGCAGTGTGCGGCGTATGGTCTGAGCACTGACAGGCTGACCCCCAACCCCTTCAACTTCTGCAGCAATGCTGGCAGCACTCATTCTTTGTTGACCATGGCGAGGCCTGTCCTGAGTGGAACCTGTCCTGTTAAACCGCTGTATGGTCTTGGCCACCGTGCTGCAGCTCAGTGTCAGGGTCTTGGCAATCTTCTTATAGCCGTGGCCATCTTTATGTAGAGCAACAATTCTTTTTTCAGATCCTCAGAGAGTTCTTTGCCATGAGGTGACGTGGAACTTCCAGTGACCAGTTTGAGGGAGTGTGAGCGTGATGACACCAAATTTAACGCACCAGCTCCCAATTTCACACCTGAGACCTTGTAACACTAACAAGTCACATGACACTGGGGAGAGAAAATGGCTAATTGGGCCCAATTTGGACATTTTCACTTAGGGTGTACTCACTTTTGGGAGATACTGTACATACACTCATACAGTGCTGTGAAAAGTATTTGCCTCATCCTGATATCTTCCGTGTTTGTTTATATCTCGCATTAGTTTTAGACCTTCAAAACAAATTCAACATAAAACAAAGGCAACCTGAATAAACACAATCTACATTTTTTTATTATTTTTATTTTATTTTTTTCTTGAAGCAAAAAGTGATCCAGTACCTATCACCTATGTGAAAAACACCCCTTAAACTTAAAGGTTGTGCCACCTTTAACAGCAATAACTGCAACCAAACGCTTCTGAAAACTGGAGATCAGTCTTTCATTTACTTCTAGGACTAGGATTTATTCCTGCGTTTTGGATCATTGTCTTGATGGATCATTTTCTGATAGCAGAATTCATGTTTCCCTCAATTATTACATTTCCCAAGCCCTGAAGCAGCAAAGCATCCTCATACCATCACAATTCCACCACCATGCCTGATTGTAGGTATGATGTTCTTTTTGTGGAATTTTCTGTTTGGTTTACTCCTGATATAATGGGACATCTGTCTTCCAAACAGTTCCACATTCAATTCGTCAGTCTACAGAACATTCTCCCAAAAGGTTTGTGGATCATCAAGATGTGTTTGTCAAAATTCAGACAAACCATCTGGGTTAGATGGTTTTCACCTTGCCAGTCTTCCATGGATGCCATTTTTGCCCAGGGTCTTTCCGATAGTGGAGTCATGATCAGTGAATTTTATTGATTCAAAAGAGGCCTGTAGTTCCTTTGATGTTGTTCTTGGCTCTTTTGTGACTTGATGGATGAGTCATTGTCGTGCTCTTGGAGGAATTTTGAAAGGTCCACTACTGTGCAAAGTTTTTCCATTTGGAGATAATGGCTCTCACTGTGGTTCTTTGGAGTCCCAGAGCCTTTGAAATAACCCTTCCCAGTCTGATGTATTTCAATCACCACCTTCGTCATTTCTGGAATTTGTCATAGTGTGTTACTGTAAGGCTTTTAACCAACTTCATGCTGTTGAAAAAGTTCTATGTAAGTGTTGAACAGCGTTTGCAGTAATCAGGCCTGGTTTTGTCTAGTCCAGCTGAACCCTATTATGAATTGATTAATGTATGAAAATGATTAATAGAGAGTAAGAAATTTTGCATATAAAATGAGACATGCCATTAATGACTTCCTTTCTTGCAAGTAACGAGCAATTAGTGTAGGAATTGGTGTTCCAGAGTTTCTTTTTTTTTGCGTCTGTGTCAGCGTTATGTTCACCAATATAATAGTACAATTAATACAATACTAAGAGAAATAATTTAGGCATATTCCGGTTTAAATTGTATAGTTGATCACTCCTGAGGCATCGGCGCTGACAGCTGATCTCGGCTTAAACGTGTATTGCGTAACTCAATAGGTATGGATGAATCCCGTTATTGCTCTGCTTTTGTACAGCGTATCAGCGAGGGAGCTCTGTCTCCAGACGGCACCGTCCTCGCCACAGCCAGTCATGATGGCTATGTCAAATTCTGGCAAATCTACATTGAAGGACTGGACCAACCGAGGTATGCTCTTGGTATACCTCTTTTGTTTCTCCAACTGTTTTGGAACTTTTGTGAAATGGCTTAATGTATTTTCTTTACTTGTAGTTTTCTCATGTTGCTTGTGTAAGTATAGTTTTTGTACAATGGATTTTTCCCGCAATTCTAAAAGATCAGTCTGTACTTCTCAGTGTCTTGTGATTTAAAAAAATTGTCCTGACTTACAGGTGCCTTCATGAGTGGCAGCCACATAACGGAAGGCCCCTCTCCTGCCTCCTCTTCTGTGACAACCATAAGAAGCAGGACCCAGAGTGAGTGACAATACAGTCTTCACAAGCAGGACCTGCAAATCCTGAATAAAATCTAATCCCGAGAATAATTTTCCTGCTGGAATGTTGAAGCAGGGATTATGATCGTGATTTAATGGTTAGATATCGTCAGTGTGTGTTTGCAGTTGCTAACTTGTTTTCTTTTGTGGACTGTAGAGTGCCGTTCTGGCGATTCTTAATCACAGGAGCTGATCAGAACCAGGAACTGAAGATGTGGTGCACGGTGTCATGGACATGTCTACAGACTATTAAGTGGGTTCTTTTCCTTTCACCCAATTGTTTGATATAATACAAACAAAATGTGTCTATATAGCAACTGGATCAAGATAAATGTTTCCTGGTGCTATTGCTATGCAAATCCTTTTTGTACCAGTTAAATGCGAGACTTATGCACAAACATCATGGGAATTCATCTTGATTATCATGAATATTCTCACCTAGCTCTATTATTTTCTTTTGTCTTACAGTTTTAGTCCTGACCCGGAAAACTTGAGTGTCCTGCCCAGTCTAAAAGCTAGTCTGGACCTGTCTGCTGAGTGTCTCATCCTTACAGATGTGCAGAGGAAGGTCTGAATGTCCTTTTCCATTTTTCACACACTTCTGCAAAAACACTCAGTTTAACATGGCAGCTGTCAAACAGCCTGAAGTGCCTGTCCAGAAATAACGGCCTGAATGAAGCAAAATGAAAGATTAATGTAAAAAGTGGAAATGATCTGTATGCACTAGATGCATTTGTGAAATGCTGACAAAAACCCTTTTAATAATTGCCATATGTTTGGATTTGTTGGTTTTAATTCTAGGAATTTAAGTGAATGAGTATTTGAGTAGTTCAGTACTAGTTTGAGTAGCAGCCAGTTGGTTTGATTAGATCATCCATTCTTTTTAAATTTTATACTAGGTTTAGGCTAGTATAAAGTATGGCCGATCCCAGCTCAGCCTTCTGGCTGTGTCTGTTGTGCAGGTTCTGTATGTGATGGAGCTCCTTCAAGATCAGGAGAAGGGACATGCCAGCTTTATGGCTGTCTCAGAGTTCTTGCTCACACACCCAGTTCTGAGCTTTGGGGTCCAGGATGTCAGTCGTGCTCGCTTGCGCCACACTGAAGTTCTCCCTCCAGACGAGGAGAGTGAAAGCATGACTACAGGTTAGCTCCTCTCGTTGCTTGTTCTTTCTTTAAAGTAATGTTGGTGTGGATATTAACCAGATCAAAGGAACGTGCATGTATTGTTTACTAGATTCAGGGTTTGTACAAGGTGCCTGAATTTGGCTTTTTGTACTGGAAAATCTGGAAAATAGCCATATTTTATCTAGTGATGCTTAAAAGGTGCTTGAGTTATTAAAAAGTCAATAAATACGAAATTGCTAAAAACTTTGTTTATTTTTGATTGAACGCAAATACGATCCTTTCATACGACACCCTGCTGCAGCCCCTCCCTTTTCTCCCGCTATTCACTCACTCATTGTGACCGACAACGCCAGTCCACTTCTCAGTTCCCTTTTTTCTTTCAAAAAAAAGCATGTATTGACAAATCTAGCGACTATTTGGGCAAACCTTGGCAAGTTTCCATAGAGGAGAGTGGTCAGTACTGCCCCTCGAGCGCCAAGTCCTGCTGTTCCCGCTGCTGGTACACCTCTATCTCTCGATGTCTCTCTGATGCTGTCTCGCGGTCACGCCCGCTCGCTCTGTCTCGCTGTCCAACCCCCCTCGTGCTGGCTCTCTCTCGCACGCTCGCTCGCTCTTGCTCTCATGCTGTGTCTCGCTTGCTCTCTCGCTAGCTGTGTCTGTTTCTTTTGCTCTCGTGCTCTCTGTCGCTGTCTCTCTCTGTCCCGCCGTCTCATTGTCTCGATGTCTCGTCCTGGTTATTAAATCAAGATAGCAGTATAGAGCAGCAGCTTGGATGTAACTTGGGTAACACAGCTTGGGGCAGCTGTGGCTCAGTCGGTAGAGCGGGTTGTCCACTAATCCACTAATCGTGGGGTTTGTGGTTCGAATCCCGGCCCGGGTGATCCCATGCCGAAGTGTCCTTGGGCAAGACACTGAACCCTAAGTTGCCCCCGATGGCAAGCTAGCACCTTGCATGCAGCTCTGCTACCATTGGTGTGAGTGTCTCATTTGTAAGTCGCTTTGGATAAAAGCGTCTGCTAAATGAATAAATGTAAATGTAACTGCTGGTTAACATGTATCTTAATGCGCGGCGTTTCAGTCACATTTCATACTCGTTCCGTCTGACAACAGAAACATAAAAATAAGTAAACGAGAAGGGCTTTATTGGGAATTAAAATTAAGTATGCGAGCACAGAGAGTAATTGAGAAGCAAACGTAAACAGCTCACACTAGGCAGAATGCAAATACTATGCGATGATGTGATGAATAGGCTAATTAGCACATGACATAATCTAGTGACATTTAGCGACTTTCCCCTGAAACTCATTTGCAACAGTGCTCCTGTCATTCACCTGGAGTATATTGACGTTATTGTGAAGAAATAGCAATGCCTGGGAAATGCACATTTAGCACCATATAAAGATGGGCTGTTTTTTTTTTGTTATTATTATTATTATTATTATTATTATTAATAATAATCATTCTTTTAGAATTCAAAAAATAAGGAGTATGTTTGAAGAACATCTCTTGTGGCATGGTGACTTCGGTTACCTCATGTTTGCCTCACACCTGTAGGGTTGGTGGTTTGCTTCCCACCTCTGCCGTGTGTGGAGCTTGTCAGTGTTTCAGGGTTTTGTCCGGGTACTCCATTTTCCTCCCACAGTCCAAAGACCTGCGTTGTAGGCTGATTGGCATCTCCAAATTGTCTGTCATATGTGAATGTGTGTGTGATTGTTCCCTGCAATCTGTTGGCACCCTGTCCAGTGTCCTTTGCCTCGTGCCCTGAGTCTCCAGGCTCCCTGCAACCCTGTGTAGGATAAGTGGTATTGAAAATGGATAGATGGATGGACACCTCTTGTATGGTCCTTGAAAGCAAAAATAATAGTCCCTGAAAGTCCTGGAATTTCATTATGAAGAATCTGTATGAACCCTTTAGCTTTTCGGATGAAGGATTCTGTTTAGCAGTCAATTTCTTCTCAGGCTTAGCGTAGTCTCTATACAGAAAATAAAACCGTAGTAGTTGATGCTGCAGATTTAAAAAAATTATCTATATATATATATATATATATATATATATATATATATATATATATATATATTAGTATCTCACAAACGTGAGTACACCCCTCACATTTTTGTAAATATTTGATTATATCTTTTCATGAGACAACAGTGAAGAAATGTCACTTTGCTACAATGTAAAGTAGTGAGTGAACTGCTTGTGTATCAGTGTAAATTTGCTGTCCCCTCAAAATAACTCAACACACAGCCATTAATGTCTAAACCGCTGGCAACAAAAGTGAGTACACCCCTAAGTGAAAATGTCCAAATTGGGCCCAATTAGCCATTTTCCCTCTCCGGTGTCTTGTGACTTGTTAGTGTTACAAGGTCGTAGGTGTGTTAAATTTGGTGTCATCACTCTCACACTCCCTCATACTGGTCACTGGAAGTTCAACATGGCACCTCATGGTAAAGAACACTCTGAGGATCTGAAAAAAAGAATTGTTGCTCTACATGAAGATGGCATAGGCTATAAGAAGATTGCCAAGACCCTGACACTGAGCTGCAGAACGGTGGCCAAGACCATACAGCGGTTTAACAGGACCGGTTTCACTCAGAACAGGCCTCACCATGGTCCACCAAATAAGTGCACATGCTCAGCGTCATATCCAGAGATTGTCTGTCGGAATCAGACGTATGAGTGCTGCCAGCATTGCTGCAAAGGATGAAGGGGTTGGGGGGTCAGCCTGTCAGTGCTCAGACCATATGCCACACACTGCATCAATTTGGGCTACATGTGTCTTGCCTTCAGTCAGGCATGGTGGTGGGAGTATCATGGTCTGGGGCTGCATGAGTGCTGCCGGCACTGGGGAGCTACAGTTCATTGAGGGAACCATGAATGCCAACATGTACTGTGACATACTGAAGCGGAGCATGATCCCCCTCACTTCGGAGGCTGGGCCGCAGGACAGTACTCCAGCATGATAACGAGCCCAAACACACCTCCAAGATGACCACTGCCTTGCTAAAGAAGCTGAATGTGAAGGTGATGGACTGACCAAGCATGTCTCCAGACCTAAACCCTTTTAAGCATCTGTGGGGCATCCTCAAACAGAAGGTGGAGGAGCACAAGGTCTCTAACATCCACCAGCTCCGTGATGTCATCATGGAGGAGTGGAAGAGGACTCCAGTGGCCACCTGTGAAGCTCTGGTGAACTCCATGCCCAAGAGGGTTAAGGCAGTGCTGGAAAATAATGGTGGCCACAAAAAATATTGACATTTTGGGCCCAATTTGGACATTTTCACTTAGGGGTGTACTCACTTTTGTTGCCAGTGGTTTAGACAATGGCTGTGTGTTGAGTTATTTTGAGGGGACAGTAAATTTACACTGTTACACAAGCTGTACACTCACTACTTTACATTGTAGCACAGTGTCATTTCTTCAGTGTTGTCACATGAAAAGATATCATCAAATATTTACACAAATGTGAGGGGTGTACTCACTTATGAGATACTGTGTTTTTTATATATATATATATATAATGTATGTATATATATGTGTGTGTGTGTGTGTGTGTGTGTGTGTGTGTGTGTGTGTATATATAACACACACACACACAGTGTGTGTGTGTATATATAAATACTATGTGTGTGTGTGTGTGTATATTAGGGATGTCACAAGAACCGGTACTTTGGTACCAACATTCTTAAAACGTGACTGTACTTGTTTTTCTGTTTTTTACCGTTTCTAATGCATGTACTGAGGTTGCTATTCTTCCGGAACTGAAGGGGCAGCAAATATGCGCAAGTGTTTTAGTCAGTTCACAAGTGGTGAAGGAGAACAACGCCCACAAGCACACGGGGGAAAAACTACAGAAGATTAGCTTAGCTTAAAAAGTTTAGCGGTTACCGGTGTGCAACCGATACTATCGTTAATTTCTAACAAAGCGAGGAAACGCCTGAAATTTGGTGAAGAACCTGAAAGACGGTCCTATATTATATTTATTTGAGGCAGCTGGCATTGTGGCCATGAAACCAGCTAACGTTATGCTCCATGTCATGTTTGCAATAGCCTGTTATTTGTTAACTCATTGCAATGTTATAAACTACCTCCTAATGGGCCACCATGCATCGCCATTCAGCCCGTGTCCTGTCAGCTGAATGTAGCCTAATGTCACTAATAATGATTTGAATGTTCATGCTTGTAATAAATCTTTTTGGCTTGCCACCAGATCAGTGAATTTAAACTAATGCTTGCATTCAGAGTATATTGTGTGTGTGTGTGTGTGTGGTTAGATTATCAACACCATGCCCTCCTTTAACAGAATATATCTTTTTTTTAGGAGTGCACCTTAGCACTTGTTTTTAGTCATTGTCAGACAGTGTTTGATAACTAAAATATCCCCCGCTCTCTCTTTTTGCCAGTATCAGCCAGAGGAGGACAAACATAGTATGTACATGTACTATATTGCTTATAATATTTTGTTCCTCACAGAGGGAAGCCAGGGACCTTTGGAGTCAAGATCAGGAATCCAGATCAAGCTTTACTGTGTGCATACAAAGTGAGCTGATTAAATTGACCATATTTTTTACAGAAATGCATGCAAATGATAACATTTGGCTCTGGGCCCTTGTATTCTGAGCAATATTTATTAGTCTGTTCAGCCCAGGGCTTCAGCATGTATTCATGGATATTAATTGCCTACTGTGTTATGAAACGTTCACTGCATCCTGGCTGGTTTCCATCCTACAGGTCCCTTCAAGATGTGCAGATCTGGTTCCAGCCCAACCAAGGTGCTGCCGCCTCCCTGTTTATGCCTACATGCTCTAGCTCCCAGGACGGCTTTGGTATGACTGCAGATTAATGCACAAGGCTCTTTTATTTCTTTTTTTCTCCTGGATCTTACCACTAATCTCTCTCCTCTGAGCTCAGTTTCATGATTTTCTGCTCTGCATTTGTGTTTTTGTAAATTGTGGGTAGCCTGGGCCACTAGCTCTGATTTTTGTGTTTGTGTTCCAGGCTTTGCTGACCCTTTGTCTGATTTGTGCATGGAGGTGTTGAGCTCGGATAAGGAATCTGGTGCCATTGGTTCGCAGACCGACTTGTGTAAAATCCCCTCTCTCCCAGCTCCAGCTGACTTCCTCAGTCCCTCTGGCTCGACCATGCCCAAACTCATGACCCCGGATGCTTTCATGACACCCAGCGCATCTGTGAGCATCTCATTCACTAGCTTTTATTGAGTTATATGGCAACATGTTCTTACTGCTGAGATGTTCATTAAAACTGATTTTAAACTTCATTTTAGATTACATTTAATAACATTGTTGTGGATTTGCCTCTGCTGTATGTGTTCCTCTTCAGGTACCAGCCTCCCCTGGCAGCAGCGCTAGCAGTTTGACTATAGTAACGGCAATGAGCAGCTCTGACAGTGGTCCAAGGTTAGTCCTCAGGGTTACAGTCACCAAGGTTGCATCTACAAGGCAATCTGTAATGAGATGGGTGTTCTTTTTTTACTCGGAATTTGGAATTCAGAAGAGTAAGACGTGTACTTACAGGCTCCTGTTGATTTCGACTAAAATTGTAGTTAATTTGCACTTTTCAGTACAGTCATATAATAGATTTAGATTTTCTCTACTGTTTCTTTGTCCGCACTATTAACTCTGAGAAAATGAGTCATGGCGTCTGAAAAGCTAAGGAGAAATAAAACCGACAAGCTACCTTCGGACCGTGAGAATCTTTGTGATATTCTAATTACAGAGCTAACAGCTAATATTACAGCTAATAATGATAATATTGCAGTTAATATTAATGCAGCTTTGGCCCCAGTTATTGCGTCTATTGAGAGTATTAAGTCTAGTATTGAGTCACAAGGACGGCGTATTACCGAGCTGGAACAACATTTAAATGTTTATAGCGACCGTACTGTCGCACTGGAGGACACGGTGCTAAAGCTAACTCTGGCTAACAAACACCTCATGGATAAAATGGAGGACTTAGAGTCCCGTTCACGATGCTGCAATCTCCGAGTTCTTGGTATTCCGGAGGGAGAAGAAGGGAGTAATCCGGTCACATTTATGTCTAAATTTTTTCAAGATGTCCTCGGATCGGAAATTCTTCCATCCGCTCCATTGTTAGACAGAGCGCATCGTATTGGCCCCATGCGCTCGGGAGAGCAGCGAGAGAATCAGAGGTCCAGAGTGATGATTGTGAGTTTCCACTATCTTCAGGACAGAGAGAAGGTTATTCGACGCAAGAATTGGGATCAACTTTTCTATCAAGGCCGCAAGGTTTTCATCTTTCCTGACTTCAGCTCCAGCGTCGCTAAGAAGAGAGCGGCGTTGTCTGCGGTGAGAAACAGCTTGCGTGAGAGAAATGTGCGGTCTTCTCTCAGATATCCTGCTAAACTTTGGGTCAACTTCGGTGATGAGAGGCTGCAATTCGACTGCCCGAAAAAAGCACAGCAGTGGTTTAATGAACGGTATCCTGCATCTTCATCTTAAATCTGCCTACATGACTGTTAACTGATTTATTAATACCTGCTGTGTGTCTGTGGGACTGAGTCTGGATGTTCAAGTGTTTTAGGGCTCTGACTCCATGGTTAGCGAATGGAGAGTTAAGTCTTCAGAGCAGGGAGGGCTGGTATATGATTTTGATTTGTTATCGACAGGTGAGGCGGAGAGGCTGCTGTTACATACGTGTGGCAATTATTATGAATATGGGGATAAGGTTGGTCGGTTGTTGGCTCACCAATTGCGTAGCCAAGCAGCTTCATGCTCTATTCCTCAGATTATGCAGTCCAGAGGTGTATTAACCTCGGATCCTGCAGAAATTAATTCAACTTTCAAAAGTTATTACTCCTCCTTATACACTGCTGAAGCTCCTGATAACTCAGATAACATGGACCATTTTCTCAGAAATATTAATTTTCCCAGAGTTGACATCTGAACTTGACAGTCCTATTACTTTGGATGAGATTGTTCGCTCAATCAATTCATTACAATCTAGAAAATCACCTGGTCCGGACGGCTTTCCTTCCAAATTTTATAAGAAATTCCATATCTCATTGGCACATACTCCTGGCTGTATTCAAGGAGTCCCTAGATTTAGGGACGTTGCCACAAACATTACGACAAGCAACCATAACTTTGTTGCTCAAAGATGGGAAGGACCCGACTTTATGTACCTCGTACAGACCTATTAGCCTCCTCAATGTCTATGTCAAGATTTTAGCTAAACTCCTGTCCTCCCGTTTGGAGGGGATTCTCCCTAGCATTATTTCAGAGGAGCAAACCGGATTTGTAAAAGGACGGCATTCCTCTTCTAATATTCGTACTCTATTCAATATTTTGTATTCAAAACAGAACAGCGACTCCTCTGAAGTGGTCGTCTCTTTGTACACAGAGAAGGCGTTTGATAGGATCGAATGCGAATATCTTTTCAAAGTGCTCAAGAGGTTCGGCTTTGGGGAAGGACTGATATCGTGGGTGCGTTTGTTATATGCAGAACCTCAGGCTTCCATATGTACCAACGATGCTAAGTCTGACTATTTTACTTTGTCACGGGGTACGCGCCAGGGATGTCCTCTGTCTCCGTTACTTTTTGCCATAGCGATTGAACCTCTCTCGATCATGCTCAGAACTCTTCCTGTATTTCAGGGTATCGTTCGCAATGGAATTGAACATAAACTAGCGCTGTATGCTGACAATTTACTACTTTATGTTACGGATCCAATTGCATCTATTCCAGAGATAAAACGTGTATTAAATGACTTTGGGATATTTTCAGGGTATAAACTGAACCTACCAAAGAGTGAATGTTTACCCATAAACCAATCTGGCCTAAAGATAAAACAAACTGAAATACCTTTTCGCTTGGAGCACTCAAAATTGAAATATCTCGGAGTTAACGTCACTTGTTCCTATTCTGCATTAATGGCTACGAATTTCACACCCTTAATCCCACACATGAAGTCAGCCTTTGAAAGATGGGCAGCTCTACCACTATCCCCCTTGGTAGAATAAACACTGT
>JAFFST010048471.1:43355-54995 GCA_022414735.1 Noturus placidus | reverse complement strand
TTTTTTTTTTTTTTGTCCCCTCCCTTCTTCCCTCTTTAGATGAAAGGTATAATTATTAGTAAAGATTTTCCATTTAGTAATACTGATAATGAAGCAGTGACATTGTAATAATACATAAACAATAGTATTTTTATAGCCCTTTTTATGAGTACATGCTGGTGTCGATTCATAAAAATTTAAAACGATGCCAGATGCACAGGAAGATGTTTTGAGTAGCTCTGACTGTTATGTTAATAAACAAATGTTGAGGGTTGAGGGCGGCTGTGGCTCAGTCGGTAGAGCGGGTTGTCCACTAATCCACTAATCGTAGGGTTGGTGGTTCGAATCCCGGCCCGGGTGATCCCATGCCGAAGTGTCCTTGGGAAAGACACTGAACCCTAAGTTGCCCCCAATGGCAAGCTAGAACCTTGCATGGAAGCTCTGCTACCATTGGTGTATGAGTGTGCACTTGTAAGTCGCTTTGGATAAAAGCGTCTGCTAAAATGAATAAATGTAAATAAATGTAAATGTTAGAATTTATGCCACCAAGTTTTCTTTTGAAATAGTACTTTTAAAAATCCTGCTTGCGGTTAGTCATTTGTGGGCAGCAGCTCAATTTCAGTACAAGCTTCATATATTGTTCAAATGATGCATTTCCTCAACAAGTTATTAATGAAATAATTATATAAATATTATGTTTTGTTGCAACAGTATAATCAGTTTTCACCTGTTTTTTACCTTGATTTAACCTCATTTATGTTAAATTTTTCTTTTTCCGTTTTCAAACTTTATAGTATGCTTTGTCTCAGATGTGATGAGCTACCACTATTGGCTTCCCCTTCCTGCACCTATGAACAAAGCATGCAAATTGAGGAGAAAAAAATACCTCTGTTAATCATTAGCTCATTTTTGGGTTTTGTTCATTACTTTAAAGTCACACAAAATGCAGCTTGGATTCTTCATAGATCATGTTATAAACAAGTGATATTTCTCCAGGCCTTGTCTGCAGCTGATCTGAACCTGGTACTGTACGTGTGCGAGACAGTCGACTCTCAGCAGGTGTTCGGCCAGAGCCCCTGTCCCCTGCACCAGGCCGTGCTGCTCTCACTTATCCAGCAGCTTTCCACCAACCTGGTTACACGCACCGACCTCAAGATCAGGTCAGTATCTAAATGCACTGCTAGTTCTTTTCCTTGACAACAGTACAGTCTGCTCAGTTGTTCATAGGTGTAGCGACACATGAATTCCTGAAACTGTGCACACCCTGCCAGAGAACAACTTCAATTTAACTGGCGTCTCAAAAACTCTGTAAGCTCGGATATGTAAAGCCAAAGTAGCCTTTTCCCATTTAGTGGTGAACACAACAGATTTGATGAGAGAAAGCAGTAGTTTTCCCCCCTGTGCCTGCCAATTTCATCTGGCAATGATGTTGAACTGAGCGTCACTGCTGTGTTGCACTGTTCTGAGTTGTGTTTGTCTAAGCTCATTAATGCTCTCTCCAGGCAAGCCTGGGCTAGATATATGTGCAGAGGGAGGATGATGGGCCATGCTCTAGTCATAGCCTAATGTTTCACTCACACACTGCCAACTCCCTTAATTGCTCTTAAAAGGCTGTGATCGCTAAGGCCACCTCTGAGTTCTATCCACAAATGCTGCTGTGTGATATTGTCCATATGGTCGTGCATTACACTGTGCAACAATTTAGCATGTATGCATAGTTGTTATTGAAGGAAGTATGTTCCGGAATCTAAAATAGACATACAGTGGGGTCTAAAAGTCTTGGCGCACTAGTGAAAATGCTTCTATTTTGCCTTAATTTCTGATTTAATATATAACCATTTTTATTACAGATTATTATAATTAATGAATTTCGGAGTTGTCCCCTTTTTTGCTTTTATGACCGTGTGCACTCGAGCTCGCATGGACTCCACAAGTTTGTGCAAAACCTTGTGATCTATTTTAGGTCAAATCCATCAGCGTGTCGTCTGAACACGTGCACACTTGTCTGAACACATGCCTTTTGTACAAAGCAGTTAACATGTTCAAGATCACACATACGCTACATTTTAAATAGGGATCTATAAATTGTGCAAAATCTTCAGTATGCCAGAATTAAAATGCTAAATTATTTTTCGTTTATTTATTAGTTTATTTATTATCACAACATAATTCCCATACTTCCATTTGTGTTACTCCAGAGTTTTGATGATTTTATTCCAAAATGTGGGGGGGGATAAATAATGAGTGTGTAAACTTTTGACTGGTACATAAGTGAGTGTGCGTAAGAGAGTGCAATGAAGAAACAAATCAATGATTTAAAATATGCACATCAGAACCCCCAGACATAATTTTTGCATTTTTTTAGTTAACTATAGTTAACCGGCTAGTTAGGCTGTCTGCCTCGAAGATGTGTGGAATACTTTTGTCCCAAAATGTTCTTCTACAAGTAGCATTTATTCAATGAGTTATTTAATTACATCACCTCTTGCATCGGAGGGGCTGAATAGAACCACCAAACATAATTTCCACAACAGGAGGGGGCTAAAAGCTTTTAAGCTTGAGCATTGCTTTTTGAGTTCATGGCACCCGGGGTTGTAACTCACAGGAGCAGGTTGTGCAGATGCATTGAGAACGATCTGGTCGAGCCTTTGAGCTTGGCCATCTGGAAAAGGGCATGCCATTTAACACTGGGAACACCTGGCATTTTTCAAAAATCGTTGCTTTAATGTTAATTAGCACTTGTAAGGTAATTCAGATGACTTCTAAATAATATGCAGTGAAATGGTAGAACCACTTTAGTACCCACATTTAGTTTTTAAGGCAGATGCTGAATTTTTTTCCCCCATTCAGACAGCTGGCATTTTACTAATCCTTCACTGGGTTTTATCAAACGTTGCCTCTCTGGTTTCGGTGGTCAGGGAGCTGGTGTGTGTGTGTTTTGTGTGCATTAGACATGTGTATGAAAATTTCATACGTGAACAAAACTATCATGGTTATCAGTATTTTCACGGTATTTTTAAAATGTGCTGAAAATGTACTGACACGCTGAAAACAGGTTTTATCTTTGTATATAAAGTGATGGATGGTTGTCACTAGGCTTGCTGAGATAGTCTGTGGTCCCAATGTTGCACGGTTTTTTCCGACTGTCGCATCGTTTTTTTTATAGTAATAAAAATAATTTAGTTTAATTAGAGAACACTGCGAATGGCAGTGACTGCGCTGACCGGGGAAGTTGCAGCGCATGCGTGGTCAAAACAAAATGCACAAATCACTCTTGGAGACAACTTCTTGTTCCAGAGTTGTGTTAAATATTTGTTCAAAATGAATGAATTGTTCATGAACTACACATCATTAGTGTCATCATCCCCCCCCAACTTACAAATTGCTTCATAGTATCAGTGCAGCTGTGTACCAGGCACGCAACAACAAAACAGTACAATGACACAAACTCACTTATATTAAACCAAATTTTTCGCAATTGTCCTGCCAGTCGGCTTGCCTTCACTCTTCCCCCGCCAGTCGGCTCGCCTTCACTCTTCCCCCGCCAGTCGGCTCGCCTTCACTCTTCCCCCGCCAGTCGGCTCGCCTTCACTCATAAATGAAATCCGACTCCTGCTGATCTGTGCTGTGACGCCGAATCATTCGGCTCATACTGAATTGAGCAGACGCGTTTAATTTTTAATTGTAGCGCCCGTTTTGATGATCATAAAACAATGTTGCATGCTGCGCCTGTGTCAGACTCATGCTGGGTGTGTGTGGA
The DNA here is from genome assembly GCA_022414735.1 of Noturus placidus. Classification (NCBI taxonomy): domain Eukaryota; kingdom Metazoa; phylum Chordata; class Actinopteri; order Siluriformes; family Ictaluridae; genus Noturus; species Noturus placidus. The sequence goes on along the minus strand of JAFFST010048471.1, from coordinate 51,256 downwards.
CAGCATTTACCACAAGTTTTACAATTCACGATAAACGCGCACGGTTTTAATGATAATTAAATGTGACAGTAATACTGTCGGGGAATTTTATCATGAAACCGGTAACCGTTTCATACAGTGTGTGAGTGAGTGAGAATGAGAGAGAATGAGAGAATAAGGGCATATCAAAGATTACTGCTTCTCTAATTTAATATTAATTGCTGGAGTGCATTCTCAGGGCCTCTCCAGTGTAATGCGATTAGGCTTCAAAGAAAACTAATAACGATCTGAAAGAACTCTAAGAGGGAAAAAAAAACCTGCTGTATTTGATTGGACACTCACAGTATACTTTCCATTTGAATTATAGTAGCTGGGTCTGAATTTTTATACAACACCGAATGTGCTTTTAACCCGTGTCAATTTAAAAAAAAACTGTCAAAAAAATTTTTATATTAATATATTTTTTTTTCACTTTCACTGATTACCAAACATCCATATTAGTTTTCAGAATTTTAACCCTTTAAACTCCAGTTTCTTTACATAATGCAAAAATCTTCAAAGCTCAGTGATCATCTTTGACTCTTGTACATGGGGTGGGATTTGTGATTTCCGGTACAATATCAGTTATTTCTTTCAAATTGTTCTCACACACAATTTTTAGTACACACACACAAACCAGTAAAAAAAGGTATTTTCCCCATCGGCTAAACCTGAGAAAATAGTACACATTTCAGAATATTTTAATTTTTTTCACGGTTTTGAAACCTTGTCAACAAAATAAAAGCCTATTAACACAGAATGCATGATTTTATGCTTAAACGTCTCTGGGATTAAATATTGCAGTTTGAATGGGTTTCAGTGGGAAAATTTTTTGTCCTTAAGGTCCTGAGTGTAACTATTTTGTGTACCTAGTTTAAAATAGATTTATGAAGGCAAATGAGGGTGAAATATTAAAATTCCAATAAAAATACATACCTTTTGCAAACTGTATGCATTAAAAGGGGTTAAGATGTAAGATGTCCACTCAAAATAACTCAACACACAGCAATTAATGTCTAAACTGCTGGCAACAGTGAGTACACCCCTAAGTGAAAATGTACAGTGTCAGTATTTTGTGTGGCCACCATTATTTTCCAGCACTGCCTTAACCCTCTTGGGCATGGAGTTCACCAGAGCTTCACAGGTTGCCGCTGGAGTCCTCTTCCACTCCTCCATGATGACATCACGGAGCTGGTAGATGTTGGAGACCTTGTGCTCCTCCACCTTCAGTTTGAGGATGCTCCACATGGAGACATGCTTGGCCAGTCCATCACCTTCACCCTCAGCTTCTTTAGCAAGGCAGTGGTTGTCTTGGAGGTGTGTTTGGGGTTGTTATCATGCTGGAATACTGCCCTGACGCCCAGTCTCCGAAGGGAGGGGATCATGCTCTTCTTCAGTATGTCACAGGACATGTTGGCATTCATGGTTCCCTCAATGAACTGTAGCTCCTCAGTGCCAGCAGCACTCATGCAGCCCCAGACCATGACACTCCCACCACCATGCTTGACTGTAGGCAAGACACACTTGTCTTTGTACTCCTCACCTGGTTGCCTCCACACACGCTTGGCACCATCTGAACCAAATACGTTTATCTTGGTCTCATCAGACCACAGGAAATGGTTCCAGTAATCCATGCCCTTAGTCTGCTTGTCTTCAGCAAACTGTTTGTGGACTTTCTTACGCATCATCTTTAGAAGAGGCTTCCTTCTGGGACGACAGCCATGCAGACCAAGTTGATGCAGTGTGTGTGGCGTATGGTCTGAGCACTGACAAGCTGACCCCCCACTCCTTCAACCTCTGCAGCAATGCTGGCAGCAATCATACATCTATTTCCCAAATACAATCTCGGGATATTATGCTGAGCACGTGCACTCAACTTCTTTGGTGGACCATGGCAAGGCCTGTTCTGACTGGAACCTGTCCTGTTAAACCGCTGTATGGTCTTGGCCACCGTGCTGCAGCTCAGTGTCAGGGTCTTGGCAATCTTCTTATAGCCTCAGCCATCTTTATGTAGAGCAGCAATTCTTTTTTTTTCAGATCCTCAGAGAATTCTTTGCCATGAGGTGCCATGTTGAACTTCCAGTAACCAGTATGAGGGAGTGTGAGAGCAATGACCAAATTTAACACACCTGCTCCCCATTCACACCTGAGACCTTGTAACACTAACAAGTCACATGACACTGAGGAGGGAAAATTGCTAATTGTGCCCAATTTGGACATTTTCACTTAGGGGTGTACTCACTTTTGTTGCCAGTGGTTTAGACATTAATGGCTGTGTTTTGAGTTATTTTGAGGGGACAGCAAATTTACACTGTTACACAAGCTGTACACTCACTACATTGTAGCACAGTGTCATTTCTTCAGTGTTGTCGCATGAAAAGATATATTCAAATATTTACAAAAATCTGAGATATAATCAAATATTTACAAAAATCTGAGTAAATATTTACAAAAATATGAAGGAATATCTGACAGTTTTGACCTTGTGGGGATAACTGTTCATTTCCTCCTAAGGAAAAGTGTTTGGTTTTTTTTTTTTGTTTGTTTGTTTTTTAATAACTGCTTTAATAACATTTCTTAATCAGCCAAAAGGTTTTCCTTTTAGTCACTGTGGTTAAGGTGCATTAATAATTAAGCCATTAGGGTCATCACAAAGATAGTAGGATGTATTCATGGGGCGCAGTGATATAACTGTGCCTCTTTCTCCCTCTCTCTCTCACTCTCTGTGTGTGTGTAGCTATCTGGAGGATGCAGTGATGAACCTAGATCATGGTGACCCAGTCACGAGGGACCACATGAGTGCCGTGCTGTCACAAGTGCGTCAGAAGCTGTTCCAGTTCCTGCAACAGGACCCTCACAGCTCCCTAAGCAAGCGTGGCCGCCGCCTCCTGATGATGCTGCAGGGTCTTGTTAACCACTAACACACTCCTTCTCCACCTTCCACTCGTCCAGCTGCAGTCTTATTGACTTTCACACGCTCCTCCCCTCCCCCCTCCCTTGACCTTGCCTGTACAGCTCACTATGCTTTGCTCAGTAGCTTTGCTAAAAATGATCCTCAGCAGGTTGCGTGATGGAAATTGTAGGCCAGAGACACTGTAATTTTCTTTATGACCGCACTACATTTCCCATCATCCCCTCTGATATATAGTAGATATAGTACGTGACATTCATGACCCAATTTTGCTGGTTGGCCTTTTATTGTTTCTCATAATAAGGAAATAGTTTGGACTGCTTCAGTGCTGAGACAAAGAAATTTATTTTTTCTTGCAAAGTTAGACTCAGCCCCCCATTGTGTTAAAGAGCTTCATAATCAGTAAATACTTTTCAGGAGAAGCTACCACATCTTAGTGCAACCCACATTGAACTGATGGACTCGTAACTCCTGCAACCCATGCATTGTGCATCTAATTAGTCTACAGACGGTTTCAATAAATTCACGTCAATCACATTAAAGGACTTTATTTGCCAAAAAGGATTACTTTGTTTGGTTTGCGAAATAATCACTCCGCTATTACACTGAGAGTTGTTCGACCTTATTAAAGTATAGTGCTCCTGTTGGGTCTACAGGGGGCAGGAATTGATATGACTTCCATTTACATCTATCTGTCTGTTTAGTTGCCCGTCATTGGTGTATGTTGTTTTTCTGTCCAGCACTGTTGAGAAGCACTGTTCCCCTCGCTTCTATCTCCGATTCAATTCTGCCCACATTTGCTTGAATGTTGTTGGGCAAACTGGCTGAAACCAGAAGCTTGGTTTAGTTCTTCTCAGTTTGAATGAAAAGAAAAAATATTTATGATAAAGCTGGGGGAAAAAAGCTGCAAAAAATGCAGTCTGACTGTGCACAGGAATTTATTTGATAATGTTCTCATTAGAGCAAGGACACATTTCAGAAAAGTGCCTTATTAGACATTGGTAATCTGCTTCCAGATCCACACCAGATGGGCCATATAGCTTTTTCTGTGAGCTGAATGTCCGCTCCTTAAACATTCATCTTTTTTTTTTTTTTTTGCTATTTGGAAAGGTTAGAAATGCATCTGGGCAGCCAGATGAATTGCTGAAATATTTTGTTGAAAGTACAATAAAAAGATTTGGAATTAGTTGGGATGTGTAAAAGAAATGTTCTAATTAGATTACTTTTGTTGGGGCACGTTTATGACCGACCACACAGCAGACTGTAGACCTTTCATTTTTGATTTACATGATGGATGTCTAAGCGTTTTTCTTTTTCTTTCTTTTTTTAATTTTGATTTTTATTTATTTAAATTTGCCGTTCAGGCCCCTCATTATCATTACTTGTACTTTTTAAGTGTTTAAATCACCATAGTTAACTGCTGTTTTGTTACTAAAACACACAAGCATTGGGGAGTATAATAGGGATCTGATAAGCAGAGACTGCTTGCTGAGAAATGCTGCGTGTATATTCAGTATAAGATGCCCATTTCCACAAGCTTGTTCACTCCCATTAGTGTTGGGTGCCCGATTTGCCAGAACCCAAAGACCTGCATTTCTCATTTTATCCCCTCCCGCTTAAATGCATTCATACGTGTAACTCTTTCCCCTTTCATTTCTTAAACAGGTGCTCTGTGGTTGAGTAGTTTTTGTTTCTTTATTTTCACAAGATTTCAGCTACAACTAAAACTAACCTTCATCTTGTACCACAGTTGTACGCAGGTGATTGCAGTGTAAAAGAAATCGTTTCGATGTCCTTGAGTACTGCTTGAGTTGGATACTGATCAGGGTTGCGCATCCGAATCATACAGACATGAATGTCAGAACCTTGCACATAAAAATGCTCTATTAAACAACTTGTTTTTCCAAGTTTGCATTTACAATCTAGCTCTTGTTTCGTTTATGACAAATATGGATCATTTGTTAGGTTTTCTTTCCCCTCCCATTGTTCAGGATTTTGTGCATTGTGCTTGATTTATGTTGTACATTTTACACCTACTTCTTTTACCCTAGATGTTTTGGAATAAAAAAAGAAAATACTTTGTTCAGTTATATGTTCAGTTTGAGTGTTCATTTTGTCCACCCTGAAGTCATTAAATGTTACTTAGCTTCCATCAAAATGGAATAGTAATGAAGACAAGAAATGTTTTTTTTGATGTCAACAATAGACCCATTTTCTTCTAATTGGTGGAATCCTAGCTAGTTGTGAACCTCAGTCAATCCATTTTCTGTACTGCTTATCCTACACAGTGTCGCTGGGAGCCTGGAGCCTATACTAGGGAACTCTGGCCACAAGACAAGGGACACTGTGGTAGAAATCTAGACAAACACCACTTGACTCGTCCTCTCAGGTGAAAAAGGTTTATTTCAGAACATTGAATACAGGATAGAAGATGAGAGCGCTCTGAAGCACTCGTTTCTCATGTGCATTATATATGTTTATGATGAGGAGAGCTGGACATATGCGACTCTTGGTGTCAATGTAAGAGGAAAGAGTGTTCTGTCCTAATCTCCATGACTTGACCTCAAGTGGCGTTATTCACTGATGAACTTAAACAGCTTTTACAAAGTAAGAAATTAATAATTTTCCTCACAACACACATTCACACACTGTGGACAATTTGGAGATGCCAATCAGCCTACAGTGCATCTTTGGAATTGGAGAGGAAACCGGAATATGAAGAGGAAACCCCTGAAGCACGGCAGGAACATACGAACTCCGTGCACACGAGGCAGAGGCTGGAATCAAACCCCCATGTGTTGCAAGTAATCTATGAACTGGGGCAACTGCAAAAAGTCAGTTTATCTCCTAACCCTGATTTTATGACACACACTTTAAAATCATATTGTACTATAAGATACATACAGTTGAAGGAATTGGTTTATTTTACATTCAACTATGCTACAGTAGACCTTGGAAATTTGTTGTGTGACGTGTAGACATTATTTACCTTTGAGACAAATGCAACACAAAACTGGAAATGATCAGATTTAGATTAAATAATTTACTATGGCAACTTTTAGTTGTTAGGCTAACCTGCTTGGTAAACATGTTTAACGTCTTTAACTGAATGATGTTTTAAGCTTTAGACATTGGCACTACTTGCACTTGACAGTTGTCATTACATGCGTTGTTTGATAATGTTGGTTTTACATGATTATATTTAAATGTTTCCAGTCTGAGAAGAATTTAACACTTTAATATTTGAGTATTTTCAAATGTAAAGGAATAACATTATCTGAATGGGAAATCGTTCTACATCATGTGTATGTAATAACAGTATTGCCTTCCAGTCCAAAGTCTAATTTTACAATATAGTGCAGTTCAGTAAGCCACTTTGTTTACTTAATTAATAGGGCTGGGTGATGTGAGCTCACTTTTGTCTTTACTACTGAAGGCAAATTGCAAGCTTAATCTATGCATTTGTCTCAAAGGTTAATAATGTCTACACGTTGCACAACAAATTTCCAAGGTCTACTGTAGCATAGTTGAATGGAAAATAAACCAGTTCCTTCAACTGTATGTATCTTATAGTACAATATGATTTCCTTCTTTTGGACAAACAGTGAGCACTGTCTACCTTCTCTCTTGACCGTACATTGAGCCTGATCCTGCCTGCTGCAAGACTAGACTCAAGGTTGAGATAATTCTAGTAATCTTCAGTGCCTATATGTGGGAGTCAGGGTTACCCTAAAGAGGAGGTGATATAACTGTGCTGTGCGTATTCCTACAGTACACTGGCCCATTGTCGTTTGTCAGACCATGAAACAGAGGAAGGATACTTGCAGCTTCCTGACCAGACATGACAGATTTTGCACAGATGCCATCTACCATAATTTAAGTAGCTAAACATAGATACAAATACAGTAACAGCTCTTCATTTCCATCGTATTTAAAGATTTCTTTATTTAATATTTTCTTGTTCATTATTTAACTAGCTGAAGCCAGTCACTTAACTGTTGCTCTAGTAATTCAAATCCTCATATGATTGGTTCAAGGTGATTTTTCCTTAGTGTTTTTATGAAGTTTATTGTGAAAATCCATTTTTATGGTCCGCATACTCGGTTGATCAACCTTGATCATGGAAATCCTATGTTCTGCAAATAATGTATCTGGATGTTGTTTCAGGTTCACTTAGTTCAGAGTTCAGGTTAACATTTAGGATTTGATATGGTCACTGTCTGGAATACTCTCAGATCAGTGAAGATGGTAAGCTAATGGCTAACAATCAAAACCATATTTCCACCATACAGACTTTGATTCACACTTTATTTCCTTCCTTTATTCCACGTGCTTGCAAGTAGCTTACTCCCAGCTGCTCTTCTGATCAGCATTATATTGCCATTAGAAGTGATATAGAGTGTTTAATAGCCCCAGTTTCTGACTCGCTACATACATCATGGACTGTTCAATTCTTTCTAGTCATGTTTTTGATCCAAAAACAGAATAAGAAATTGCGATCAACCATGGACAGTTGGTTTTTCAAAATTCTCAGTTGCAGTACGTTGAATGTAGTGCTGTCTGTTCAAATACTGAATAACTCTTCGAGTTCTGTGCTAGGCTTGATGTCATAGATGTTTCTGTGCTGACTAAAAATAAATATTCATTTTATAGTAATCTTTAAAAGGTAATTGCCTTAAATAGAAGTAGTAATATCTGTGATACACCACCCACTTTGCTTCATCTGTATGAAGGATCAATATGTGGACTGTATCAAGGAATACCTGCCATAAATTGTAGGGTTAAGGTTATCCAGCTGTTTTTTCACCCTCAAAACAAGGGACATTGTCAGCATCACCTGTAATGGAAATGTTTGTGTTAATGGAGGCCGTGCATAAACAAAACCTTTTACTGTCCCTGACACACCTGATCTTGCTCATGAACCTATGATAAGGCTTGAGTTCTAGACCTTTTTGTACTCAACCCCCCCCCC
>JAFFST010048471.1:31696-42514 GCA_022414735.1 Noturus placidus | reverse complement strand
CCCCCCCATCACCTCAGCACATGATGGCAACACTAACTATTGCTGGTTGTATAAATACTATAAAACCCATCAACATGCATAAGACTCAAGGGCAATATATAAATCTTATAAATCTTAAAAGGCGTGCTGGGATCAATATCACTACCAACCATCTAATAAAGTAAACCATAGGGATATAAATAGTCAATTAGAGCCGGAGTGATTTCCCCTCCCCCCAAAAAAACCCTTAAACATACAAACACCCAAAGTCTCCATAACCCAAAGGAGACAGCAGTGTATCCCTCTACAGATAAAGTTGTCCACACTGAGACAACCACTCGGAAAGAACGCTGCACTAACCAACCCTTACCAAAACTAAAGATTTCAGTAAGAAAAATCCCCTACTGACTTCAAATCTGATAAACAGTCTGTGCACAATAACAGATATAATGTCCTTAACTTTATAAAAAAAAAAAGAGAGAGAGAGAGAGAGAGAACACGCCGCTGTGCAGGTGATACAGGTCATCCTGATATCAAGAGTTTCACATATTCTCCTGCTTCCTCCGCTGAAATAAAGTCCTTCTGGACACCGTTATGTGTAATGGGAAGCCGAGCTGGGTGAAGTATTCCATACCGAGCGCCCTCAACATCACGAAGTTAACGCCCCACTATTCTTCTCCTGGTTCCTCCACCAGTCCAAAGACTTACATGGCATGTCCATAGTGTACTGTATGAATGCACGTGTGACTGTGTATTGTGCCAAGCAATGGATTGGCACTCTGTCCAGGGTATACCCCACCTTGTGCCCGGCGCTCTCCCTTGGATAGGCTCCCCGTGACTCTGTAGGATAAGGGTATAGAGAAGATGAAAGGATGAGAGTTTCTCCATAGCTACATATTACTGCTAACCCTCTTGCCAGAGCTCCACTGAAAACTGTATTATAACCTGTAAGAATGTATTTAATAAAGCTGCATGTTTTAAAAATAGCCCTCCAGAGCCCTGAACATGGTAGTAGGAACTTCTGTGTTCTCCTCGACCAAAAAACCACTTAGAAGCGCACTCTCACAGCCAACGTCAAACATGATGCTGCGTTTATGTGTAATGACGCATCTGTGACGTCTGGAGTCGCCCTTGTAAACACGTGTACTACCTCACTAAATAGTACTCCAGACCAGTAGACATCCGTGCAGGCGTGGGAGTTCGGCATAGGCTCATACTATTTAGTGCGCTAGTAGCTATGCGGTATTCGGACTTCCCTAATGTTCCCGCCCACTTTATTACAGACGCACGAGCGGATTCGAATCGCAGAGCGGAGTCTCGCGCGCGCTGCAGGTGGACACCGTCACCAAAGCGCGGGAAAAGACTCCGCTGCGTGCAAACACCGAATCAGAACCACAGCCGGGGTTCTTTTTCTTTTCTTTTTCTTTTCTTTTCTTCTGGACCTTTCAGGATCCTTTCAGAATGGCATCTCTGGGTAGCATCTGCTTCCTCCTGCCTGTTGCATTCCACCTCTGTAAGTCTTTTTCTGGCGTTTTGTAACGGCGATGCAAGTCATTCTGCTGAGAGCGAGCTCGAGCTAAATGATTCATGGAGTTAGTCCTGATTTAGGACAGTACTGTGTGTGTGTGTGTGTGTGTGTGTGGGGGGGGGTGTGTGGTGTTTTTAAGGATACAATTTTAATGGGAAATCATGACAAACTTATCATTTTGTTAAGCTCAGACACCACTGTGTAAAACATGGGCTATGTGTAGATATAGAACTACTTTTAAAAACAACAGCATTGTTGAGAGTGTGTCTCATCTAGTCGCCTTGTCTGTGACCCCGTATTCACCCGACTTCGTCTCGCGACCGACACGCGCGCGCTCCCGGCACCACCGCGCTTAGTATTATTATTATTATTATTATTATTATTATTATTATTATTATTATTATTATTATTGTTACTATTATTATTGTTATTATTATTATTATTATTGTTGTTATTATTATTATTGTTATTATTATTATTATTGTTATTATTATTATTATTATTATTGTTATTATATAAGTGTATCAGTAACACATTGTGGAGGGGGGGGGTTTGTTGATTTGGCGCAGCTGTAATTACAACACATCAGTTAACAAACCGCGCATGCGTCCTTTTTCCTGGCTCCTCATTAATATCGCTATTGTACACACTTCTCTCTGTCGAGCAACATCTTTGTAGATGGTGATTTTAAATAAAGTTGACAGCGTATCTAGAAAGCGTGATTGTGTCATTCACGCGCGAGCTCGAACTTCACGCGCTCTCAGCTGCTGTGGACCGGAGCGCGTGTTAAAATGGATGTGACGCGCGTCGAAAACGAGTATGTACTGTAGGCCATGTCTTAACTCGGCTCAGGTGTTCTGCAGAGGTTAGTAAAAGCCCCCGGATGTTGCCGAAGTGCTGCGCTGCGTTCACCGCGTCGCCAAGGTTTGTGTTGATGTAACTCTGCTCTTCAGAGGATTATGTGGAAAGGCGGGGAAAAGAAAAACCCCAGAGAAATAGAAATAATGAACGGAGCGCATGTGTGCTGCTGTCCTCTGGGACTCAGTGCTCATGAACCTCAGGCTTCATTCAGGACTCTGGGCTTTTACATGAAAACATGTGCAGAGAATGATGAGGAGCTGATGAGTAAGCAGGAAATGCTCCAGATATTCTGTGTGGGACATGGAATTAAGCAACAATACAACAATGTCTATCAAACAGGATGTATTTAGGATAAAAGAACGCAACTGAAATCATGTTAAATAAGTTTACCACATTGCTCATATATATTGTTTCTTCTTCTTCTTCTTCTTCTTCTTCTTTTCTTCTTCTTTTCTAAATTGCAACTGCTCATCTAAAGATCACCCTGATGGATATATAACTTGAGGCGAGTGATTATTGAGCTGAAAGAAGAGTTTAAGATGTATGTTTTAATTGATTAATTGTTTTTTAGTGACTATGCTGCTACTTTTTGCTCTGATAGCAGATCCAGTTTTGGAAAAGAGTTGTGAGTGTTGTGCTTTTCTTTTTTTTTTCTTTCTTCTTCTTTCCTTCCCATTTTCCGATCCGTTCTGTGGATAGCAATTTATGCACCAGCTGTCCCGCCAGTTCTCCCAATCTGTTAGCTGTCTCATTTTAGTTGCGGTGATTTAAAAAAAAAAAAAAAAATGTGTTCCTTCACAACACGAAACATAAATATAGCTGCTTGATTCAGTTGGTGCATTGTAACTTCAGAACACGAACCCTCAGGTGTTCACATCTTATAAATGTAGAAGTGGATCTGTAGAAACATTGTGTGTGGTTTACAAATGCGTATGGGCATTTTAAGGCTTCAAAAACTACCTGGATTTTATGCCGGATGAAAGATGTCGAAGCATTTTTGAAAATAAGTATTGCCTGCTGACCCCATGTGCAAATTACAAATACAAATATCTTCAGCTAACTACTTTGCCTTTAACAGGAATTCTTCTTCTGATGAATTAGCCTGTAGCTGACATGCTGTCATCATTGCTACAGTAGATAATTCCATGGAGAGTAACGTTCATATTTACTCAGATTATAACATCCATCCGTCCATTTTCTGTACCACTTATCCTACACAGCTTCGGGGGGAGCCTGTCCCAGGGAACTGGGGGGCACAGGGTGGCGGATACCCTAAATGGGGTGCCAAGCCATTGCAGAGCACAATCGCACACACACACACACACACACACACACACACACACACACACACACACATTTGCACACACATTCACACACACTACAGACAATTTATAGAAGTCAGTCAGACTACAATGCATGTCTTTGTACTGGGGAAGGAAACTGGAGTACCTCAAGGAAACCCCATGAGGAGAACATACAAACTTTGTGCACACAGGGTGGAGACAGGATTCGAACCCCCAACCCCGGAGCTGTGAGGCTTGCTGCAGTTTAGTTGTTACATTACATAATGCTTAGGTCATTATTGTAGCTTTACAAACCAGCTGAAGATGGAAACCAGAGCACCAATCAAGCTCGCATTACCAAATACCCATAGAACTGTACAAAATACACTCCTACTTTCCTCGCAGTGTGTTTTACTAATGAGCTGATTTATTATAAATATTAATACTGTTAATCATAAATTATACATATATGTAAAACCAAAATAATTGCAAAAAGATTGTGTAACTGGTATGGAAAATATTCCATACATTTAATGTGTAGAATTACACAAAAGGGAATGTGTATCTGATGTAGCTGTCTACTTTGTCTACTGTGAGTACTTTCCCTTTTAATTGTCTTGATGTCATTCTTCTGTGTAATTTCCTGTTTTGGCTCCTTCTCTTCCCTTTCGCATTATGGTTGAATGGGAGAGGTAGGTTTAATTTTGAGTTCTGAATAATCCTGTTTCATTTTTATTTAAATCATCATTTATATACTTATGTACTTATTTTGATTTGTGTGTATAATGTTATTTTATTTATTTGTGTGATTATTTTTGTTGATTTACCCTCCTTTTTGAGTGATTTATTTGTATTTTGCTTCAACATGTGACCATCGCACATCATGTTTATTTTATAGAGCACAGTTTAAGGGCGATACACTCAGGGAGACTGCTTGTTTGTGTCATCAGGTATGGTTTTTGTTCTATATTATTTTAATTTGTTACTTGGGTGAATTCTTCCCTTTCGTATTATGATTGAATGGGAGAGAGCACAGTTTAAGGGCGATTTACTCAGGGAGACTGCTTGTTTGTGTCATCAGAATAAATGGAGAGTCGACCCAATTGTCATCTGCCATTTTTTTTTGGATAAAATAAAACACAACGCAGACTACAACCAGTTATATATGCATTGTCATTCTTGCTCTCTTTTCCCACCATGGTTGTCAGGTTGTTTATGTTGCCATGGAAATGCCACTGCCAATCATTGTGCTGTCTAATACACTCACAGGAAAATGGGAATTTTTGTAACATTAAAACAAGAACTAAATCGCAGCTAAGGATATAAATAAATAAATTTCATAATCTAACGTTGTCAGTATCAGGAACTAAAAATTTTTAACATTTGAAACCATGTTTACAAAAGCCTTAAAAAAAGGTGCCCGATCCCCAATCTGCACCACTCCTTGACAGATACAAAAAGCTCTGCACCCAGGCTTCATGACCTTACTCTGTTCTCTTCACGTGTTACAATGAAGTCAAAAATCATTTAAGAGAACCGATGCAAGCTAAAAAGTTGTGATGGTTACAGAAATTCTGGTTGCTCAAGAAAATCTTTATTTGCATTTTTTGCAAAAAAAAACAAAACCCAAAAACATGAATTCTGGAGGATTAGAATAACAGTTAGAAAGCTGTGGTGTTACATAAAATAAAAGTCTATCTAAAATCACACCATGCATTCCCACGGGACATTTACTTCATTTATTAGATCCCCATATAAGTAAGGTGTTTCTGCATCAAGGAAAAAGAAAAAACACAAGCATCCCTACCATGAGATTGTATTTGGATTAGCCATTTTTTTTTCAGTATTTTGCTACAGATTTTCAACTGAAAAGAGTTTCTTTCATTCTTAAGATAATCCTTCTTGCTTTAGAGCAGAATGGTGCTAAAGGGAGGAAAAAACTGTATAGCAGGATAATTAATTCTCCTGTTTTGTATGTCCATTATATCAGATGGTTTTATCATGAACAGTACAGACTGAAAATCCCGACTGCAGAAGGAAAACTTGTAAATGGTAAACAAAGATTCTCCCTCTTTAAATAACTCCTATTATGTTTTTTCAGATATCATCTTTCATGTAGTGTGTTATAGAGCTGTTTGTGAATTTAAAAAGTCTGCAAAGTTTCAAAAATCTAAGCACACGACAAACTGACTTATTGACTCCCAAAAGAAGGAAGCGATTTTGAACAGCTGAAACAAGTCGTTAGTAATTTCAGACTTACTTCCTGTACTAACCTACATAGGTTTGTAACAAAATCCCGCCTCTGGTCTTCATCGGCTGCTCGGGAACAACGTGTTCTTTGACTCGCCCTCAAACACTACAGCACAGTAGTTGTGTCCGGAAAGAATTCAGTTCTTGTCTGGAAGACGTTGTTTTCTGTGCTGCAAAAGCACTTTGCATGAACTCCTTAAGGATGAGGATGTAAAGCGTCAGTGGTTGAATTCATTTTTAAAATAAAACCACAGCATCTCAAGTCTAGCTGAAGTCAATGCAGGATTTGCAAAATGATTATTCATTAAAGATGGGGCCATACCCACATTATTCTGGATCACAGTCTGTAAGTATGATTAATTATTTATGTATATGTTTTCTTCCGAGTGTTCCGTAGTTTTGTGTTGTATACGTGTACAGACCGTGCACAGCTGTTAGCCTGTTAGCCTCTGCTAAACGGTTAACTCAAGTTACTGTCAAGCTACATGTAAACGTACCACTGAGAAACGTCCTGTTCTCGTCGTGCTTGCGATGGTGGTTCGGGTTGATCTTCCGATGCGTCACTATCGGACTCTGGCTCAAATTGATAAGGCAAAACCGACATTATTACCGAGCTGAAATTCAGATATGGTAATGGGAATTTCCTTTCTTAAATATGCTGTAAGCAGTAGACCAATCACAACTGAGTGGGACATTTGACCAATCAGAGCAGAGTAGGCTCTCTGAAAAGAGGAGTTTAGAGTGAATGGATCCTTGAGCCAGTCATTTGTGACACTGAGAAAAAAGGTAATTCTGCAGTGTAAATTATGAGAAAATTTGTGTTTTTTGACCTTGGATGCATGTAAACTTATTATATGATACCTCTAAAACAAAATTAGGCACGTTTGCATAGAATAATAGGTGCACTTTAACTATATACACTATAAGTGGATTAATATCATGGTTTCTCGTCTCAAGATACCATGAGTGCACTTTTAAATGTAATAGATTCAAGTCCTATAGGTCACACATCGCTGCCAGTTTATTGCTTTCTCTGCTACACCTGAGCCAACTCGAAGGATTTGATAATTATCCCATGAATTAATCAGGAAGGAAGAGAATAAACTGTGCTGTAGCCCTCCAGAAATGAAATGCAGGTGCTTGAAGTTATCTACATGGCTAACAATTTGTTATAACATTATCATTACATATAACAGATCCTCAGGTTGACAAAAACAGCTTCAGGGATGTTTCCAGTCACATGTATGAAGCAAACTGCTGAAGAAGTCATATGCTGTAATCAGAGATGTGAGAGGTAATAGACAAATGTAACATGTACATCTGTATCATCAGGAGTCTCCTTTGTGAGTTGTTACCTGTAACTGTGCACCAGATTTGCCAAAGTAATTTCCCTCTCACAGTTTTTAGTGACTTGCTTTGTGATGAGATCCTTTAACACATGATGCACTCTGCACTTTCCACAGGATGAATGTCCATGAACATTTTAACAAAGAGTCACATGAACCTGTGTCCTCTAAGCACTAATGAATTTGAGGCAGTTCTGTGGCTCTACCGTGCATGTGCTTTATGTAAGAGCGAAAGCTTCACAGAGCTGAATAGCACTTTTTACTGTGCAGAGAACAATAGCATTTTGTAAGTTGATGCCCAAGGTCACTTCAGCATTTCTCAGGTGGCCAGTGTTATATAGGCTGCAGATTTAAAGCAAGTCTTCTAGCATGTAGGAACTATGAATAATAAATATATTATTATTATTATTATTATTATTATTATTATTATCATTAATATGCACTGTTTCAAAGACGATTGAATGTTTGCTTGTCCAAATACTGTATGTTTAAAAATAATAACAATAATCAATTTCCATGGGGTGTACTTATTTTTTTTCACATGACTGTGCTTACAGAACTCTTGCAAATACGAACAATGCTAAAATGTCTGGGCAGCTGACGATGCATAAGGCTGAACTGAAATGAAAAATTTTCCAGCCCATTAATATACAGCTGTGTGTTTTAGTTTAAAACCATGGAAACCATCAGCCATCATGAAGATGTTATGAATTGATAATGAATTTATATACCAAACCACTCCCACCTTAGTAAAATATGTCAGACTATATTATAGTCCTTTACGATGTATTTATGTGCTCTGTGCTGATGTTTGAACAAAATGCACATGAAAGAAAAAAAAACGAATAGTTTTGTGAGTACATAAAAAGAAAGGTCTAGACATAAGTGTACATTATTGTTCAGTGCAGAGTACTGTTCAATGCTTCATTACATCTGTAAAGTACACACTGATAATATCTGCTATATAAACAAAAAGGATTGTTTTTATTATTATTATTGTTATTGTTGTTGTATATGATATAAAACAGATGGAAAACACATTTTTGTTGTCATTTCTAATTCAGGTGTATTGCAGAGGAGGATATAAGAAAAAATGAATCTGGCTCTCACTTCATGTTGACCACAATGACTGCTCACTTGACTGTTCATACCTTCACACACA
This sequence comes from Noturus placidus, assembly GCA_022414735.1. NCBI lineage: Eukaryota > Metazoa > Chordata > Actinopteri > Siluriformes > Ictaluridae > Noturus > Noturus placidus. The sequence continues at coordinate 34,105 of JAFFST010048471.1, read as the reverse complement.
CAGATGAGAAGAGACATCTCCATTGTAACTTTCAGATCCTGGGACGCATGCAGCATTACCTTACTACACACTGATTTATTATTTTAAGTCAGAGTCACTCGTTATTTATCCCAACGTCTAGACCAACTATAGTCTAGACTCTACAGGAATGTTCGCACACTTACTCACTTGATAAATCTCAGGGCAAGTAAATGTACTGAAAAAACAGGGCATAGAAACCGGTGGGCCTTTATTTTAAGCACATGAGAGGATAGAAACTAGAAAACTACTTTGGAGGAAAGAGGAAGAAAAAAGACCGCAGGGTGACGTTCGATGCAGTGAAGAATGCAGTGCAGTATAGATGATGATTAAAGTACTGCGAGTCTGGTAAACAAGTGTACAGAATGTAGAAGAAAATGAAGCAGCAGTTTGCAGACAGTGACAGGACCGTTTACATTTACATTTATTCTCTTGAAAGACACTTTTATGTAAATTGACATACAGTGAGGCAGCATATAATACAAGCAGCTAGCTCTTGCATTAACTGAATGTATTCACTGAGCCATGAGGAAGAAGAGTCTGGTTTTAGACTTTGTCCCACAAGTTGATGGTATCACCAGGCTCTGTTCACTCACAGACCATCTGAAGTAAATCAGTCTCTACACCTGGAAACATGTGCTAGCTCTAATAAGTTAAAGCTGGGCACTTTGGTGCTTAAGTCAATAAAAACTCATTAGAGCAGGAGCTGGCTCCAGTACGAGTGTCCAGTCCAATGAGCTTCGTATTTATTCTCCATCACAGGACTGGATATAGAGCAGCATCGATCCTCCCCTGAAGCCCATTTATTTGGAGCAGCGAGAATGCCGTAATGTGGCTCTAACCAGCCCTTTTGTCAGGGGACGCTTTGTTTTAAGCGTTATTCCTGTGTGTGTATGTTTCTGTGTCAGATAGAGAGAGGATGAATGTGTAGGAATATAAAGTTTAAAGTTTGAAATTTCACAGTTTGGATTCAGAGCTTTGAGACTCCAGTTCTAAACATACAGTCGTGTGAAAAGATAAATACATCCCATGGAAATTGGACCAGCAAACATATGATCATCTTTGAAACACTGAATATTAATGAATAGGGTTGGGAATCAAAAATCGATTCCAATTCTGGAATCGGATAGTTAAGGTCAGAAATCAGATAATTAAATTAAAATTTTGATTCCACTTATCGATTCCTGTGTCCGCACTGTCAGATAGACCGGATCTTTTTTTTGTATGTTATCTGTGAAGACCCGACCTGACGATCTGCCTCCTTCCTCGCTAATCTGCGTTATGTAAACGACAGTCCTGATGGACCGTGGGAAGCTTTCGAAAGTGTAGCTACACTTTGTGAAGTCAGAAGCTGAAAAAGCTAAGTGTATTATTTGTGATAAGCTAATATGTTGCAAGAGAAGTGTCACCACCAACATGACAAAGCATCTGTGGTTGATTCACCATATAGATGTACAAGAGTGCACAGTGTTTGATGCTTTGTATAGCCCGAGTGCCTCATCATTGGTCTCTGACATCGGCTTGCTGGAATTTTTGACCACTGTTCAATTCAGTGAACTTTTGTCCTCGACATTACTGAGCTAGCTAAGAGCTGATTTGACCCAAGGAGCCGCTGAAGTTTCAGGTGGGGGAGGGGTGCAGTGATTCAGCTGTCAGTGAAAATGACCCAGCCAATAACCCAGCGGTGGGTCACACAAAACTACCAAAAAACTGGGTAGCAACTGAGAAAATAACCCAATTAAATGACCCAGTGTTTGGGTGGAAACAAATAACCCCGTATTTTTTAGACTGTAGAGCTTAAACAGAATGTCACTACCACAGTATTCCATATCCTGCAAGTTACAAACCCAAATGCTTTTGCGATGAATCTGCAACCTTGTATTGTCTCATCCATCTCATCAATATCTTGTCATCAATGTCCATTTCATTAATATATTGTCAGAGGCACTGCTGATCAAAGTAATAAATGTCTGCCATACAGAGCCCATAAACATTTCACCATATTTTCTCCTATATCATCTTCATGTTGGCTCCCGGTTCAAACATAACAGCAGTTCAAAAAAGAATCAATTCATACTGAATTCTGTAGTGGTCATTTGAATGAAACTTGTTATGATAATTTTAGCAGTTTTGGACCCACATCGGAGGGCCAAGTCTGCTTGTTGTCATGCCAAAGTGTAGGTTTTTCTTTTTCAGCCATCTGTCCTAAGAATGAGACAATCTTACCAATATATGAATCTTTACTGAGGGTTCCAATAATTCTGGAGCTGACTACTTGCGATTGTGTATAATAGTTTTAAGTTTAATTCCCCAGAAAGGTTATTTTTACAGTGCCTTGCGAAAGTATTCGGCCCCCTTGAACTGTTCGACCTTTTGCCACATTTCAGGCCT
>JAFFST010048471.1:14008-26743 GCA_022414735.1 Noturus placidus | reverse complement strand
ATATATATATATATATATATATATATATATATATATATATATATATATATATATATATACTGTTTGCAGTTGTTCGATTTCCATGAGAACAGAGTATTTTTGTAATTGTTTTTTTTAATAAAAGACCATTTTTCAAAGTAGTCTTTGCTCATATTTAATAAGTGTGCCAGTATTAGTGTAGGACACTGTAAGTAACAGCCTCTTATGAAAAATTTTCACAGGTCACATGCAGTATATTTTGATAAGCCTCTGTATATATGTATACTATATGGCCAAAATTTGTGAACAACTGACTATCACGTTAGAAGCTGTTGTATAGTATGTGTTTGTATAGTATGTGTTTGTAACAGTTGTATAGTATGTGTTTGTATGCGGTAGCCTACACTGGAACTAAGTGGCCCAAACATGTTCCAGTATGAAAATATGTAGTATGCAGTCCATGAAGTCATGAAGATATGGTTTACCAAGGTTTCAGAGGAAGAACTCTAGTGGACAGCAAGAGACCTGATCTGAATCCCACTGAACACCATTGGGATGACTTGGAACACTGACTGCACCCCAGGCCTCCTCACGTAATATCTTCTGACCTCACTAATGTTCTTGTGGCTGAATGGGCAGAACTTCCCATAACCATGCTCCAAAATCTGGTGGAAAGCCTTCTCAGAAAAGTGGTGGTGTCCACAAACATTTGGCCATATGGTGAATGTATGATTGTAAAATGTCCCTAAACAGTTCATTTTAAACCATTAAAAATGTATGTTGATTACTTGGGAGCATTATTTTTGTGGAGAACGATACCTGACAATATACAAAATATGATAATTAAAACAGCCCCATGTCCTTTTTCAATCAGAACTAATGCATAATGAGATAATGCATAATGCTTCTCAATTTAAATTTTTTTTAAAAAGCTGAAGTTTTGAGAAAGTCTATGGTTTAAATGGAATCGATATTCTCAGAATCAGCCATCCAAAAGGCGTAAACCATTTAGAAATCAAGTTGGAGAATGAGAGCAGATTCCCAAACCTGGTACTCCCTGTCCTGCACATTTGAGTGTTTTCACTGTTCACCACAACTACTTCAACTCAGGAAGTGCTGTTAATTAGTGAATTAGTTGAATCAGTTGTTAGAAAAGGGAAAACACTAAAACGTGCTTGATTGTGGGTGCCAGATCAGGGAATTTTTGCATTAAAGGATTCAAAAGTACATCCTGTTTTTTTTTTTTTACTGAAAGGAGTCATCAGCATGTGACCAACAGCCTGGATGAAACACATTTATTCTGATCTTATGAATAGGAGATTGGTCATGTGGATGTGTGGAGGATGACCCTCCCTCCATCATTACTCAGTCCTGCTGGGGTGTAGAAGTCAGTGCAGAGTAGCAGATGGAGCAGTGAGAAAAGAGCCACTTTAAATACCAAATCAATTGGTTGTACTGTATATATTATTGAATAGCTTACAATATTTTTCTATGTTATTGCTCCAAACATGGCTCTGTATATTAACAGTTCTTAAAAGATTCAAACTACAGCTGATAAATATGGCATGCTATGAGATCTTAATTGCTTCTGCAATATTCTGAAACTCATTTTCTGAAGTGCTATGTTAACATGATTAGTGTCTACAGCTTCTACAGATTAGTCCCCTGAAATACTGTGCTTTCTTTGCATGTGGACATCAGTGCATCATTCCATCCATCAATCTTCTATACCATTTATCCTACTGGCTTGTGGAGATTATGGAGTCTATCCGAGGGACCATAGGGCAGAAGGTGGGGTACACGCTGGACAGGGCGTGTCACACACCCATTCATACACCACAGACACTTTGGACATGCCAATCAGCCTACCAAGCATGTCTTTGGGAGGAAACCTGAGTACCAGGAGTAAACTTAGTGCATCATTTATTATCTTGATATACCTATTGCTTATCCAGATTGGCAAGACCTGAAAGAGGGACTGGGAAAAATAGCACTGCTGACTACAGAGTGTAGAAATTTTCTTAAGCCATTCTTCTCTCCTGGCTGTATCTGACTGGCCTGTGGCTATTTGCCCTGGACCATTGGGCAGAGTTCATTATCAAGGGATGGATTGGTCGATACAGGAAACAAACTTTTCAGCCAGCCAGTACTGATACAGCACTTTTATCTGAACTCTAAATGTCACTGAGGGTCGAGAAGCTCTTCTGGATCCAAGTTCTCTGCAGTAGCTATTATGTGCTTAGTGAAGTACAGTGCAAAACAATTTTGATATATTTAGAGGTGGAATAAATGACTGCATGTGTTGAGGTGTGTGAAGCTCCAAAATAATAATGATCAACTAATAAGTGGCATAAATCTCTAGTCCGTTGTCTTAAAGCAATACCATCTGACAGTATTCTCAGTGGTCTGTCATGAAGCATTGTTTCGGAACAGAATCACTCATTCAGACATGGACATGATCTAATGCTACACATATGTATTAGTATTAGTTTCTCCCTCCCTCTCTCTCTCTCTCTCTCTCTCTCTCTCTCTCTTCCTTCCTTCCTTCCTTCCTTCCTTCCTTCCTCTTGTGCTAGAGCATCTTCCTGTGGCTAGCATGATGTGACCTGCTGTGTCTTCTACCTGACACAGCAGACTGATTGGCAGTGATCCTCCAATCAGTGATAGCACTGAATTTAGCAGACTGGCTACGATCTCCAAAATTGACCTACTGAAGTCTCTACGTCCTAGTCAGTGAGCTGTCGATCCAAATCTCATCAGCCAATTAGAGTAAATCGCTGTTAATCCCCGCCCACATATGAGATTTGTGCTTAAATGGGAAACATAACTTTGAAAGTATAAACAAAAAACTCTGGCAGCATGTTCATAAACCATGATTAGCGAAAACGAAGCTTAGAAAACCTAACAGCAGTTTATATGAAAATCACGTTGAATTCAACTTAAACATTACATTTTTGCCACTGAGATCACTGTTTTCAGTTTCAGAGTGTTTTTCTTCTTTCTTTTCTGTATATTTTTGTTAGTTTCTTGAAACTTATGTTCAACACTTTTGGCACAAATTTAATTCCATAGTAGAGTTTCCAGGGTTACACCATACTTTGCAAGTTTTGGAACGAGCTTGAGGCTGTCAAAAGCTGCAGCATAGCTAAGTGTGTCCATTATTATTTTAATCAGCAACAGTTGCAGATGTCTATAGGTGCGTTCCTTTGGGACTGTGATGACATCACTACAACTAGAAATGTTACACTGGGAAAAAAATTAATTGATTGATACAAATGTATACATTTGTTCTATTCACTAATCATTATGTCCTGGAAAAACGCTCACCCAAGCTGAAGATCAAATCAGAAACCCTTGAGCTATGAGGCAGTGATGCTACTCACTATACTACCCCACATGACCTCGGTTGTGTTAATACTTGGTTGATCGATCACATTCACACCACATAATTCAAACTATTAGACTGTATATTTGTTTAAATTGCATTTAGTATAAGCAATGAAATCATGTTTTCTCTTACATCTGACCCATAGCATATTCACTTTTTTCTGTGTATAGATGTTCAAAAATACAGAAGAAGTTAAATGTAATAATAGGTAGCACCCATAGCACTAGCTAGTTAGGTAGCCAATTTAGTTACCGCAAATGCACCGTGTACCTATTTCTCGATATCTGTACGTCTGGAATTTCATAGAGAAGATTAAATTAAGGATTTAACTGTTGTACTGATGTCATCATTATGACGTTTATTGGGCACTAATTTGGAAATTGTACAGTGCTGACAAGCGTATACATAGATAGATGTACTTAATTATCCAGAAGAGGAAATCTGGGAAAGATAAAATGAAACTCTAGTCGGTCACCTGATCACAGGCTCAAACCCATGATTTTGGCATTGAAAACCGAAACCCTACCACTACACCACCTAATGAAGTCTGCCACAGTTACTGATTCAAATAAAAACAGGCACACTTATCCTTGCTGTACAGCATATAAGCCTAACCATACGTTTCAACATCATGCAAAGAATAAGGTGTGATCTCGAGAAGTCAACAACCCAGGTCATTTTAAAAGCACAAGGAAAAAACCCTCATGGGCTTTCCATAGAAAAAAATGCTACCGGCTGTTGTGTAGCGTATGTGACCTTGGCCACCCTACTGTTCTGTTTTTCCATAGCGCACACTCCAAACATTTAAAATCTACATTTACATTTAATATTCATATTTAATATTTTTTAAATCTAATATTTACACAGAAACTTAAAACTATTATTTGGCATGAGTCTCTATCTAAATGGATCAGAATAGCCTCAAATGTTCAACAAAGTCAACGAGAAATGAGTATTCCAACTTTTTACATTTAGACTGCAGAAAGTATTGGTTATACCTGGATGGTCTGCACAAAGTGCAGGGTTATTGCTAATTAGGTGCAGTTAGACATTATTAGCCTATAGACAGATAACAAAATAGGCAGAATAGTATCAAATGAACTTTTTTCTTGTTTAGTTGTTGCTTGTTGTTTGGTTGATTTTGAATGTACATGGGACAGCACTGTGGAAAGCCAAATGGCTCAGTATTCAGTTAGTTAGTTAGTTAGTTAGTTAAACTTTATTGTCCCGTGAGGGAAATTTGTCTTGGGCAGCAGTGCCGCATATGGCTGCAGTAAACACCATACATCATACAATCACCATGCATTTACATTACATTGCACATACTGTATATCATTGACCCTCCCCTGTACATCATTAATTTCCAGGGCCATTAAACCAGAGTGATGTAAAGCCACGATAAATGTAAATTGCACTTAATCACATAAAAAGGGAATAATATATCAGACTCAAAATACTAACTCCACAATTCTAATAACAGATCACATAAAATTCTGGTTGATAAAAACCTAGTGCAAACACTTGGACAATATTACACTATGCTAAGAAAATAAAAAATAAAATGTCGGAAGTTATTCAAGCCATCTTAAACCGAGCAGATTGTTTATTTAGGAGCGGTATAGAAGTTGGAATAAAGGACAGCTTATAGAGATTACTTTTACATCTGCTAGCTCTAAAGCGTTTCCCCGAAGGTAAAACATTGTATTCAGAGTGCAAAATATGGGAACAGTCCTTCAAAATTTTCTGTGCCTGGGAGACCACTATATTTTCAAAGATTGTCTGAAGGGAAGTGTAGTCTTTCTTTCCCATAACTTTCATTGCAGCTTTTATTAGTTTTTCAATTTTTGTTTTGCACTGGATGGTAAGCGTGCCAAACCAGGATGCCATACCATATCTAATCAAACTTTCCAACACAGCGTTATAAAATAAAGTCATGATCTTAGTGCTCACCCCTACCAGTCTCAATCTGCGTAGAAAGTGCAGTCTTTGGGCCAATTTGGCACACAGATAGTCGACATGCACATTTCCTTTTAATTGGTTATCTAATTGTATACCCAAGTACTTACTGTATATGAAGTTACTTGCTCAATTTCTCTATCACCAATTACTACGTAGTCATGGGCTCTCACTTCCCACGGATCAAATATCATCTCTTTAGCTTTCATATTATTAAGGATGAGATGATTCCTCGCACACCAATCCTTAAAAAAGTCAATCTCCCTGTAATAGGTTGAAGGGCAATCTGCATTCATGTGCATCGTTATGCCGTTTTACGTTTAAAAATGCAGTTTTCTACTCGCCGCCAGGTGTTAAGAGGCACATTCATTTTCTCAGTAAAAACAAAGAGAAGGAACTTTGTTTTATAACTTTGTTAGGTAAGGATTTTTTCTCTGCTGTTCATAAATATTATTCATTATTTAATAATAAGTGAAGGACATCAGGTCCGGGATTATCAGACAACAGAAGTCAGGTGCAGTCATTTATTGTCTGCTTGCATTGTGAAACAAAGGTCCTTCTGGACAATTGTTGGTGTTTTGACTATTGAATGCTCTGACTTGCCATAGATTCCTCAAAGACAATAGAGGGGGAGCTTTTAATGAGCATTAACTTAACGCCGGTCAGTGTGTGATAATAACTTAAATGCCTGGCAGTGCTCGGCATTTATTTAAGATGTAACGCCATTATCTTAATGCCTGGCAGCGATTAGAAAACTGCGTTTTTAAACGTAAAATTGTGTAATGATGCACGTGAATAATGACCCATTTGGCTTTCCGTACATCATAGGCATTGTCTCACAGCTCCAGGGTCTCTAGATCGATGTAGAGCTCAGGGATCAGGTTACTGTCTGTGGAGTGCTCTTGTGGGTTTCCATTCAGGGTGTATTCCCACCTCACACCAAGTGTTCCCGGGATAGTCTCCAGATAAAGTGATTACTGAAGATGTATAAATGATGAATGGATATACTTAGAGAATAATTTCCCTGATTTGTTAAAGAAAACAGACTGTAGGACTGCAAGAGATAGTGCCTCTGATCAGCTTGAAAGCAGGAGGATAAGGCACTGAAGCACTGAATTGTCTTTTTACTTACATTGTTTCCCAGTCTTTATTGCCTGGTGTCTTATAGTACTTTTTCAGAAGTATTGAAGTAGCAAAGTAGCTTTCTTCTCCTTTGTACTTCTGTCCCATGCAGGTTTCTCTTCGTTGCCCTCCCGGTTGTCATAAAATGTTGATGGGATCAGTGAAACCAATAATCTCGCTGCAAAAACATTGCCAGCAATCAATAGGTTTGTAGCACATGGGGCAGGTGTAGCAGAGAGATGAGAAAGAGGAAGCTTTATCTATCAAATATTAATAAAGTGTTCCCACTGAGGACAGAGGAAAATGCCGTGACTCACCCTCAGTCCCAATTAAGTTCTCAGTTAAGTCTGCTATTGCTTCTGCGGTCTGACCATCAGTAGGTATGTCTCATCCAGAAAGAAGAACTTGGTGAGAATGAAGAAACTCAAGAACAGGAGATGCAAAGCAGGTCTCTTAGGGAGGCAAGCACACTATCATTTTACTTGTCATAATTGCCTATCCTCACACAGCTGTAGAAGCAGGCAGCTAATGGCAGGGGTTTCAAAATTTAGAAGATCCAGTGGTGCTTGAAAGTTTGTGAAACCTTTTAAATGTTCTATATATCTGCATAAATATGACCTAAAACATCATTAGATTTTCACACAAGTCCTAAAAGTAGACAAAGAGAACCAAATTAAACAAATTAGACAAACATATTATACATGGTCATGTATTTATTAAGGAAAATGATCCAACATTACATATCTGTGAGTGACAAAAGTATGTGAAACTCTAGGATTAGCAGTTCATTTGAAGGTTGAAATTAGAGTCAGGTGTTTTCATTCAGTGGAAAATTGTCCATTAACTGAATCTCAAGAGAAAGTGGGTCATGCAGCAAGACAGTGACCCTAAGCACACAAGTTGTTTTTACCAAAGAATGGTTAAAGAAGCATAAAGTTAATGTTTTGGAATGGCCAAGTCAAAGTTCTGACCTTAATCCAAATGAAATGAAATGTTGTGGAAGGATCTGAAGCAAGCAGTTCATGTGAGGAAACCCACCAACATCCCAGAGTTGAGGAGCGAGCTAAAATTCCTCCAAGCCGATGTGCAGGACTGATCAACAGTTACCGGAAAGGTTTAGTTGCAGTTATTACTGCACAAGCAGGTCACACCAGATGTTGAAAGCAAAGTTTCACATTTTGCCACATACAGATTTGTAATATTGGATAATTTTCCTCAATAAATAAAGGACCAAGTATAATTTTTTTTGTCTCAGTTGTATAATTGGTTTGTCTTTATTTATTTTTATGACTTCTTAAAATTTGATGATGTTTTAGGTCATATTTTTGAAGAAATATTGAACATTCTAAAAAGTTCACAAACTTTCAATGTAGCATGCAAAAAAGTAGTTTATCTGATACCTCTGCTTGTTCTCATCATACGTATCATCTTTTGGATTCCTTTTCTTCTCCTGTGTCTTTCCTTTCCTCACATAACTGTGTATAAATTTGTTTTATCACAGACTTTCCATCTTTGTTGGTTTCTTTCCTTCTAATGGGTGTATGTGAATCTGTTTCACTCTGGTAGCCACAGTTATTTTCTACAAGTGAGGGAGACTGTTTCCAATTTATATAGATTTTTATTTAACTCAACAAGAAACGCTGTACTCCTCTTATTTGAGAACATTGAGGAATTATGCTTCATTAAGCAGTTTTCATCTTGTTTCAATGTATAGTGGTAAATACTTTTGGTAATGATTCTAATAATGATTTATCTGTGTTTATTGTTTTAGCTGAACTCAACCATGAAAAAAAATATATTTCTTTCATTCGTTGTCTTTTACTCTGCAGTCATGATGGCAATAAAACACGAAGGCAGCATGGGAAAAGTGCAAAGTCCTGCCTAATATTGGTCTTTGTTTGGGTTTGCAGTGATGGTGCCAAGCCTCAGCTCTATGGCCGCTGCTAGAAGGTGCGGCTCCATCTACAAGGGTTTTGCCCAGTGTCTTCTGGCCCTGGGGGACAGCTTGTCTGTCAGCAGCCAAAAAGATGAGGACATGCATGATATCGACTCAGTCTGCAGGTCTGTAGACCATAACATAAGACACATACACAGTGCAATGATGTTCTCAAGCCCAAATGAAAAGATATGAGAGTAATGCATCAAAGAAATGTGTTCCCTTGGTATACAAACCTTTATGTGCACTATGATGGAGTTCCACCTACACACAGTGTAACTCATTCACACCTCAGGATTATGTGTCGTACTCTGCTCATGGCATTTTCAACTACATAATAGGTCATATAGAGTACCATAGCTCACTACCACAGCACCTCATTCATTGACTTTCTTCAAGTGTTTCCATTTCCATCTGATCTATCCTTCTTGCTTAACAGATTCCTGTCCGTCATTATTCCATGAGTCCTTAATCCATATTTATACAATGTCTCCTCCATGTCTGCAGTAGCTGCTTAAGTATTCAATGTGTAGCAGCAAAGTATGCTTTTAAAACAGCTTCATGTGTTTGCAATCATATTCAAACTGACTGAGTGAGCAGCATCATGACTGCTGCATTATAATATATTATAATTACACCGCAGTGCTGTTGAAATCTCCATTCTGATTGGTCAGAAGTTGTTGATTAATTTTCCATAACAGCATGACTGTTAAAAATATGTATACTTGTTGATATGGTGAGGTTTTCTGTAAGAATACATTCATTTAACATTTATGGATGAAGTCTCCAGTGTCAGCACTTTGTAACAGTCAGTAAGTCAATTTTACAATATGAGAAAGTCTTCAGGAAAGACTTTTTTTGTCTTATTAACTTAGAAAGAGAGAGAGAGAGAGAGAGAGAGAGAGAGAAAGAGAGACAAACTATGATACATTATACTACATTAAATGTAGTATAACTATAAACAGATTTTTTTAAAATGACATTCTTTAATTAATAACAAAAAAATTGTTGGCACATTGTTGTGGTATATATCGGGATAACGCCAAGCCATTGTTCATTATTTTTCTATGGCAGCACATCCCAAAATATTTATTCTTTTTATATGCCACAGTTAAAGCCTATTTTAGTATCCTATAGAGCTGTGCTTCTGTTTTTGTTTACTGTTATTACTTTAAGCGTCTATGTTACTTTTTTTATGTAGTTTCAAGTACCAAGTGTATTCATAATATATTGAGCTTTATGATAATATATCAAGTACTCTTTATACCTTAGAAGTAAACAGACTGTTTTCGTTAGAATATTATGGAAAAGTAAAGAATACAGTGCATCCGGAAAGTATTCACAGCGCTTCACTTTTCCCACATTTTGTTATGTTACAGCCTTATTCCAAAATGGATTAAATTCATTATTTTCCTCAAAATTCTACAAACAAAACCCCATAATGACAACATGAAAGAAATTTGTTTGAAATCTTTGCAAATTTATTAAAAATAAAAAAAACAAAAAAGCACATGTACATAAGTATTCACAGCATTTACCATGACACTCAAAATTGAGTTCAGGTGCATCCTGTTTCCATCCTGATCATGATTGAGATGTTTCTACAACTTGATTGGAGTCCACCTGTGGTAAATATAGTTGATTGGTCATGATTTGTTAAGGCACACACCTGTCTATATAAGGTCCCACAGTTAATAATGCATGTCAGAGCACAAACCAAGCCATGAAGTCCAAGGAACTGTCTGTAGACCTCCGAGACAGGATTGTATCAAGGCACAGATCTGGGGAAGGGTACCGAAACATTTCTGCAGCATTGAAGGTCCCAGTGAGCACAGTGGCCTCCATCATCCGTAAATGGAAGAAATTTGGAACCAGCAGGACTCTTCCTAGAGCTGGCTTCCCGGCCAAACTGAGCGATCAGGGGAGAAGGGCCTTAGACAGGGAGGTGACCAAAAACCCAATGGTCACTCTGACAGAGCTCCAGCGTGTCTCTGTGGAGAGAGGAGAACCTTCCAGAAGAACAACCATCTCTGTAGAACTCCATCAATCAGGCCTGTATGGTAGAGTGGCCAGATGGAAGCCACTCCGCAGTAAAAGGCACATGACAGCCCACCTGGAGTTTGCCAAAAGGCACCTGAAGGACTCACAGACAAAAGATTGAACAAAGATTGAACTCTTTGGCCTGAATGGCAAGCGTCATGTCTGGAGGAAACCAGGCACAACTTATCACCTTGCAAATACCATCCCTCCAGTGAAGCATGGTGGTGGAAGCATCATGCTGTGGGGATGTTTTTCAGCGGCGGGAACTGGGAGACTAGTCAGGATCGAGGAAAAGATGAATGCAGCAATGTACAGACATCTTTGATGAAAACCAGCTCCAGAGCGCTCTGGACCTCAGACTAGAGCGAAGGTTCATCTTCCAACAGGACATTGACCCTAAGCACACAGCCAAGATAACAAAGGAGTGGCTACAGGACAACTCTGTGAATGTCCTTGAGTGGCCCAGCCAGAGCCCAGACTTGAACCCGATTGAACATCTCTGGAGAGATCTGAAAATTGGTGTAATTGGTGACAAAGGTGCTTCAACAAAGTATTGAGCAAAGGGTGTGAATACTTATGTACATGTGCTTTTTTTGTTATTTTATTTTTAATAAATTTGCAAAGATTTCAAATAAACTTCTTTCATATTGTCATTATGGGGTATTGTTTGTAGTATTTTGAGGAATATAATTAATTTAATCCATTTTGGAATAAGGCTGTAATATAACAAAATGTGCGAAAAGTGAAGCGCTGTGAATACTTTCCGGATGCACTGTATATGCACTGTATGGCCCAAAGTTTGTGGACACCTGACCATCAAACTCATATGGGCTGCCTTCCCCAAACTGATGCCACAAAGTTGGAATTTCCCTTGAGTTGATCTAAAGCTTCCAAACCTGTTCCAGCATGCTAATGCCCTTATACACAAAGTGAGTTCCATAAACACATGAACTCAAAAACAACTCCATATAACCGCAAAGTGGGAATAAATTTCCAATGAGATGTTCAAAAGGCATATATATATATGAGTGTTGTGGTCAGGTGTCCACAAACCTTTGGGAAAAAATAATGGATGTGATTATATGTTTGGATTATCTTCCTAAAATATTTAGACAAACCAATTTGTCAATTCCCAAAACTAGGCTAAAACTGAGAGCTTTATCTAAACTGTTGTTAATTAATACAAAGCTATTTTATACATAAATACTATAATACAAGTATTACTACTATATATGTGTTGTCTATGAGATTAGTGAATATTTTAGTGATAGCTAGCTAGCACATTGACAATAGTATATCCATAACTGCCTCATCTTGATCAATGTTCAAAATAGAATACAATATAATTTACAGTCAGCTATTCTACCACGTTATATTAGAATTGAAATAAAATATAGCTTATAAAGAATATAAGCATTACAAATCATGCCATAACTGCCTGAAGTCTGGAACCCATAAACATAACCAAACACTTGGTTTCTTCCCTGGTGATGTTCTGCCAGGTCTTTACTGCAGCTATCCTCAACTTCTGTTTTTTCGGGGCAATTTCATCTTCAGTTTTGCCTTCAAGTGAAATGCAAGTGAAATGCATCAAGTGCCATCAAGTGAAATGCAAGTGAAATGCATGCTAGAGTTAATCACCTGATTCAGGTCAGGTGATTAACTTGGCAATTGCAGAACATTCCACTTCTTTGCCTTAAAAAATCTTGTGTTGCTTTCAAAATATGCTTCAGGGCATTGACCATATGCACCTTGAAGTGCCGTCTAATGAGTTATGAAGCATTTGCTGAATCAGACCAGATTATATAGCCCTATACAGTTCAGAATTCATGAATTCAGCAGTCACATCATCAGTAGATACAAGGGAACCAGTTCCATTGGTAGCCATACATACCCATGCCATAAGATGAAGTGGTATGCTTTGGAAAGTTCTCTTTATTCTGGAGCTGGACCTGGAGTATTAATCAGTAAGATGTCGCCCCTTCTATCTGCTGCAAGAATTCACAGTTGTTGTTCACTGCTGTTTACATACCCCTGGATGCTAACAGCACAACAGCTTTGGGCTACTTGCTAAATGCCATTAGTAAACAACAGCAGGCCCATCCAGATGGAGTCTTTGTAATAGCAGGCGATTTCAACAGAACCAGTCTAAAGACTGTCTTCCCAAAATTTCACCAGCATGTCCAATATATTGCAACATCATGCATGGATATACAGTGGTGTGAAAAAGTGTTTGCCCCCTTCCTCATTTCCTGTTCCTTTGCATGTTTGTCACACTTAAGTGTTTCGGAACATCAAACCAATTTAAACAATA
>JAFFST010048470.1:1996-13683 GCA_022414735.1 Noturus placidus | reverse complement strand
ACACACACACACACCACCACACACCACCACACACACACACACAGAGTTCTCATGGCTGTGTGGACTTCCTCACGAGACCCTCAGTGATTCTGCAGATGGTGGTGAAGAGCCTCTGTGTGTGTTTCAGCTCGTACATGTTGTTCATTGCATGCTGATGTTCTATAAAGAAGTTCAGGCACATCGGCACGTGGCCAACTCCATATCTCATCACACCTTCCCAAGCCTTGTGGCACTCTGTGTGTAGAAGGATGTCACTCATGCCGACTTTTCTGCAATCAGTTATCAATAAAATTCCCGATATAAAATACCAAAGTTCGCAATAGACCCTTGGGTGCACTGTTTGGATTCTCCAGTAGATGGCAGTCTGTACACGTTCATCCATTATACATCTAGTATTAGTGCCCTCTGGTGGTCAGTCCAGGACTCGCACTGTGTTCTGTCATGTTCAGGAGAGAGGAGTTTACACTTTCTCAGTAAAGTGACATGCTGCATGTTTGTGTCTTATTCAATTCAAGAGAGAAAAGAGACACTGCTGAGGAAATGACTGTGTTTATAGAAGCTGTAACGTAAGGGACAACAGGAACTAACTTTTTCACCCACATTCCACAACTTTTCATGTAACTGTATTTTTTTGTTTGTTTGTTTAAGGATATTTTTCTTGAAGAAAACAAACTGTATTTGTTGGTGAATTGCTGTGGTGTAAGAGAAATAAAACTCTTGGGGCCATGCTGTTACTGGAAAATAATCAACTTCAGGGTGATAACATCACTCAGTGCTTGACTCTAACACAATCACACAGTGTTTATTACTTATTATTTTTTCCCAGAATGCAGCGTGAGCAGATCCTGGCACACACTGGGCACGCTCTGGAGGCAGGGCCACCCGAAGCACACTTCAGCCCTGCAGAGGCGGAGCTTAGAGGAGAGACTGAGAGAGAACTACAGAGGCTGAGAGAGGACAAATCTCTCCTGGAGACACAACTCAGAATCGCACAAGAACAGGTGTGTGTGTGTGTGTGTGTGTGTGTGTGTGTGTGAGAGAGAGAGACAGAGAGAGATCTGATTGGTAATGATCTGTAGTATTATGATTGTTGTTATTGTTGTAGGCATCTCTGCTGTCACAGCCGTCTCGGAAGTGAGTTGTAAACAGTCTAAAAAATTAGCATCATTGCACTTCATTTGCATTTCTTATTTTTATTGTACTTATTTATAGTTTGTTTATTTATTGTTTATATAATTGCTGTGCAGTGTAGCGCTTAACGAGGAGGCCTGGGCCGAGATCAGGAAGCAACTCCGAGAGATTGTAGTCACTGCACAGGTAACCATGACAACCACCTCATCACCATCACAGAGGTAGCTGACATGCTGCTATGTAGCCATAGCAACAGCCCCTCCCCTTACAGTGGTATCATCCAGGTAAAGGTTTGTATGAAACGCTCTTGTACACATCTTATGCTCTTATATCATGTCACCAGGACACGCATGAGAGAGAGCGTGCACAGCTCATCACCAGGGCAACGGTTGCCGAGGAGCAGGTGAGGGAGCTGCAGGAGTATGTCGATAATCACCTGGGCAGGTACACATACACACACACACACACACACACACACACATACACACAGAGATCTGTTTCCTTCATATAGGAACATACTTTTGATAAACAATAGGTGTTGGTGTTAACTATCTAAGCTGTGTGATTTGTGTATATATAATCACTGTGGGTGTGTGTGTACGTGTGTATATATGTGTGTGTGCGTGTGTGTATGTGTATGTATATATATTTATATGTATGTGTGTGTGCGTGTGTATATATGTGTATGTATGTGTGTGTGCGTGTGTGTATGTGTATGTATATATATTTATATGTATATGTGTGTGTGTGCGCGTGTGTTCAGGTACAAGCTAGAAGTCACACGGTTGAGGAGGATGCTGCAGTTGGAGGCAGGGCGATCACAGGGCGCTGAATCACCTAAGCCCCGCCCTCTACACCAGTCACTCAATAA
Organism: Noturus placidus; assembly: GCA_022414735.1. Classification (NCBI taxonomy): domain Eukaryota; kingdom Metazoa; phylum Chordata; class Actinopteri; order Siluriformes; family Ictaluridae; genus Noturus; species Noturus placidus. The sequence goes on along the minus strand of JAFFST010048470.1, from coordinate 11,681 downwards.
GACCAGCTGAGAATTAAAATATAAATGAACAGCATCTATTCAACTCATTCGGAGCCATACATGACATTGCTTAAGAGCCAGGAGTGTCATGGAGCTCAATCTGAGAAAAGACATGAAACAAAGTGAAAATAAAAAAATAAACAATAAACTCTAGAGCAGGGGTGCACAATACGTTGATCACGATTGACCGGTCGATCACAAAGGCTGCGCGGGTAGATCACATTTAAAAATATATAAATAAATAAAATAAGTTAGCGTTGATGTACAGGACAGCCAGTCTGAGATCTCGTCTTTTCTATCACCACGCGTGTTATCAAACGCGCCAGCGCTAAAGACTAGCGAGAGAAATCACTGAGTTAACTTTCAGTCTTTTAAAGACAAAACCAGCTCCCTGTGTGCACATTAATATCAGTCCCCATGGACGATGCACCGGCAATGAGGTCCACATGCGACCACATGAGCTCCTACACACTGATGTGAGATGGTTTAGTAGGGGTAAATTCCTGCAGAGACTTCGAGAGCTCTGTCCAGAGATAAGGGAGTTTCTTTTTGCTGTTAAACATGCAGAATACTCCAAGTCAATGATGATCAGTGGCATTTTTAACCGACCTGACCAACATGTGGCTAATCGTAGGGTTGGTGGCCCATGTGTCTCTACATACCGAAGTGTCCTTGGGCAAGACACTGAACCCCAAGTTGCTCCCGATGGCAAGTTAGCGCCTTGCATGGCAGCTCTGCTACCATTGGGGTGTGTGTGTGTGTGGGGTGGGGGGGGGGTGAATGGGTGAATGAGACACGGTGTAAAGCGCTTTGATAAAAGCGTTATATACTGTAAGTGCGCCAGTTACCATTTTAGAGGGTCAACTCATTTAGACCATCTCAAAATGAACTCGGTTAATCAATGAACTGGACTGCCCAGCATTAGAGTCATGTGCTGCAGCACTATGGCAGATCATTGCAGTTGATCTGCCACACCTTATTAAAGTACGCTAGGTTTGCCCCCTTGTGTGCACTTCTCAAATGAACTTTCACATTCGTGGGATTTTTCTCTTTCATAAATTGTCCACATATTTCACCACCTTCCAGTGCAGGACACTTGCTTTCATCTGAAACACAGTCATATTCAAAGTGATGCCAAATAGTCACTTTCTTCCAACTTCGGGTACCGGCGTGAGGCCAGGCGAGGAGCAGGGACTGTGCTGTGTTCAATTTGACATGGAATGTCGTCACTTCCTGATTCCCAGTCAGAAATGTCAACTCTGAAAGATATTTTCTCTATGAAAGACATTGACAAAGATGAAAACTAAGGACATTTACTCCATAATTGTATTTTATTTTAGTTAGTTTTGCAAATGGACGATACAGTTTTAGTTAGTTATATTTTTTTTGTAATGCCTCATTTTTTTTCGTTATTTCATTCGTTTTGCCTTTACGATTATAACCTTGGTTTGGTGTAGCATAAAGTAGGTAGCCAATCACAGTCTCTCAACCATGAGAACACACACAATCTCTTCTAATGAAAACTGCAGATAAGGTTATTGTCTGTGTGTATTACCCATAATGCACTGCAAGTGGAAAATGTACAATTTATGTTTAATGTCCTCATACAAAATCACTAGTTATTCTTTTAGCTAGCATTCTCTTACCTTGACACTCACGTACAAGACCCTGTCTGGAACAGCGCCCCCTACCTCATCTCTCTCCTGAAGGCTTACGTTCCCTCACGTAATCTGCGATCGATTAGCGACCGGCGTTTAGTAGTTCCTACTCAGCGCGGCAAAAGGTCCCTTTCCAGAACCTTCACACTAACTGTTCCTCAGTGGTGGAATGAACTTCCAACCTCAATCAGGACCTCAGAATCTCTCACCATCTTCAAGAAACAGCTAAAGACCCACGTCTTCCCTCAACACCTAACCAACTCATAAAAAATAAATAAATAAATAAAAAAAACTGCACTTACACCTCGACTCTGTGCACGTTGCTTCTTCTAGTACTCAATTAATAGATCTTGTACAGTAGCACTACTTGTATTGTTCTCTGCTTGATATCACTTTGCTTGTATCTCTCATTTGTAAGTCGCTTTGGATAAAAGCGTCTGCTAAGGGAATAAATGTAAATGTAAATGAAGCAGATAAGTACAGTAAGTACTACGACAGGGTGGTGTGATAAAGTGGAGTCACTGATACTAGCCTGAAGTTGTTTATTTTTCTCTAACAGCATATCCCCGATGTTTTATTTATCTTATACTATGGTGTAACACATTCGTGTGTTTGGTCAGGAATGAGGAGACAGGAGCCAAGCTTGAGACAACTCAAACGGGTTTGTTATTTTTTGTCATTTCTTTACTTTATCTGTTCAGCAGTTTATCTCACACATGTGCATGGCTCTGTGCTGCTCAGCTCTCTCTCTATTACGGGGGATCCTGAAGGCATTAAGAGACACACTTAAGTAAACTTTGACTAAAAAGGTACAGGAGAGAATCATCAAATGTTACCTGGCAGTTCTATCCTCCTCCTCTCCGTCCACAGGCGATGTTGGTCCATACCCCACTGCCACATACTCCCACCACCCAACTCAGACCAGGGAGCTGTCCGGCCTGCTGCTTACACCACCCAGCCCCAAACCCCCCCCCCCCATGCCCTGGCTGTAGACGTAATCCACCGCCACCATCTGCCAAGACATCTACCAAGACCCATACAATGATTCAAATTGGGAAAACCCTGTGGAGGCTTGTGGAACCTCTCGTACTGCAAATAACAGAGGCGAAAAATTCATAAAGTTTGCACAGTGTCTGTGACATCAACATTGTGCCCTTGTCACAATGTCTTTCATGATCCTGACCAGGAAGTTAACATGGAAGAGTGTCTCCACAACACTACATGCTGAGATGTTGCACAGATGAACTGCTTCCAGATATCGTGTTGCATAATCCGCCTGGACTAACACAAAGTAATATCCTCATGTGCACCTTTCTAATGGCCCGAAAACATCCATGGCAATAATTTCAAAGGGAACCTCGATGTGTGACGTGCACCAACAACACCACAACAAATTCCTTGTATGTGCTAAAAACTGTACTTGGCAATTAAACCCTTTTCTGATTCTGATTAATGGAAGGGGTGCAGTAGGGCTTTTTGGGGTGGCCAGCAGATCCACTAGCTGATATTCGTGACATGCCGCACACCACCGGCAAGCATCACCACAGCCGAGCATCACCACCAACAAGCATCACCACGAATGCCTGGCCAACAGAAACCGGACATGAAACAATTCAGTGTTTTATCCTGCCCCAAATGCCCAGCCATGGGATTATGATGAGCAGCATGGAACAGGAGTTCCCTACGGCTCTTCGGCACTAACAACTGCATCGTCTCTTCCTTACGTTGAGTGTCCTGTCTCACTCTATATAACTTGTCATTAATAAAGAAGTAGGGGACAGTGCAATGTTGTCCTGAACTCAATGGCCATCAACCACTTTTATTTGGTGAAATGTGTACCTGAGGGTTTTGTCGTGTGTCTGCTCCTTGTCTTCCTGATGCACAGCTGACATTGACGGCCCAGGCAAAGACTCACCGGCCAAAGCTGGAAATTTAATACCTACTGGCACCCGCAGATATCTGTGAACATACCAAATGCACACTCCACACCTTCATCAATCGTGCATTTCCAAATGCCCCACACTGAATCAGGCTTTTACATGTGATGTAGTGAAATGTTTTCAATTAGTTCCTCATCTTACATACAACAAACAGAACCATCAACAAACTAAGGATATACACACACAATAAAAATAGAATATAATAAAATATAGTAGACTGTAGAGAAATGTAATGTGAATAAAATAGTACTGTGTATACAAGTCTTTGACAATTCTTCTGGCCCTGGTCCTGCATCTCTGGGTGTAGATGTTTGTGATGCACGGGAGAGAAGTCCTGATGGCCACCCCATAACATGCTAGAGAGAGGGAGTGAGCCATCTCTCTGGACACTGCCTTTTGGTCCTAGGTCATGGTGCCACCAAACCAAGTGGTGATGATCCCTCTGAGAAGACTCTACAGACCCCGTGTAGAATGCCCTCAGCACCCTGTTGGAGACCCTCTCAAATGTGGGGCTGTAATTCCTCACCTGCTTCCTCCAATAATCAATAATCATCTCCTTACTCTTGGTGACATTCAGGGAGAGATTGTTCTTGTGACATCATGTGGAGAGGACATCCACTTCCTCTAAGTAGGCCTCCTTGTTGTTAGTGAGGAGTCATATGAGGTGTGGTTCCCCATCCTGACTACCTGTGGCGTCTGGTTAGAAAGTCCAGAATGAAGTGGCAGATGGCATAGTTCAGTCCCAGTGGCATGCGGTATGGTGCTGCTCGATTGGGGAAGGCCTGTATCAGGGTTCCGGATCAGTATTTCTGGTTCCCTGAGGGAACGGCAATCCTGGAAATGCCCAGCTTCCCCACCACATCTGCAAACCTGCCCAGGCATTGCCCTGGTCCTGGTGGTTGTAAATAATTCTACCTGTGTAGACACTGTGATGCTGACCAGCCCCATGTAGCATGCTTCAAGAGCTTCACAAATGCCTCAGGATCATCTCGCAGTCTCATCCTCAAGAGCGTGACATGGGGCATGGACCCTGTGGCTGCCGGGCCTGCTACCAGAGTACCCACGGGGAGCGCAGGCTTGGAACAAAACAATGGGCTTTTTTCTCTTTTCTTTACTTTTACTTTTGACGGTTTTATCTCACACATATTCATGGCTCTGTGCTGCTCAGCTATCTCTCTCTTGCCTGTTACATTGGATCCTGAAAGCACAAAATAAAACTGGGCTATTAACACACAGGTGAGAATCATCATACGTTACCTGCCGGTTCAACTCGCCCTCTCCGTCCACAGCCGATACTCAACCATGCCCCCACAACCACACACAGTAATTTGGCAATGATTACAAGGGTTTTTTTTTTGTTGTTTTTTTTTTTTTAAACAACGTCATAATTTTTTATCTATTTATAATTGTATTTAATGTGCACAGACAAGGTAGCTCCTCCACTCACTTACGTTATAGCAGCTATAAACAGTCAATCCCTCAATGGCCTCTTTTTTATTTATTTAAAAACAGCTTTAAAAGGAAACCATGTAAACTTCATCTGGAAGATGTTACAAAGCACTGACACTGGAGATGCCTTCACTAGTGTGAACACATTCTTATGCTACTGAGTCCATTTTTAACATGTTTAGTTTATTTTAAGCAACTTTTGAGTTAAATGTTTGGTGTGTACACCTGTGCTAACTGCAGCGCCCCCTAGGGTACACTTCATGCTTGTTGTTTGGGACACAGCCAAAGTGTAGTGAGAGGAATCTCATCAGGATGAAAGGACTTTCTGATTACTGTGTGTGTGTGTGTGTGTGTGTGTGTGTGTGTGAGAGAGAGAGAGAGAGAGAGAGAGAGAGAGTGAGGAGATGTCTACTCTTGAGAAACTATGTGTGGAATGTTTGCAAAGCTCAAGTTGATTTCACGAATTAGAGAGAAGAAAAAACGCGCTTAGAGGCGAGAGTACACACACACACACACACACACACACACACTGTTTATATGCTCTAAGAACATATTAAGAACTGTAGTATCTGGTCTGACAGAGACTACTCAATTCTGATTGGATGCCTCTAAAGTAGATTTGCTTCTATATCACTCTAATCATCTGACATGTAGCCATGGCAACAAGTTTAAATGAAATAAAAATAAAAACAAGTTTACTGTGTGTATACTGTGTTTATATTCCTGAAAAGCTGCTTTGAGACAATATCTATTGTAAAAAGCGCTATACAAATAAAATTGAATTGAATTGAAATGTAGTTTAAACAAATTTAAATGTAGTTACACATCAATGGACAACAATCAGAAATATGAATGAAACTGATTTAAAGGTTTTAGATGATTATTAAGAGAAAATATTTGACATGGAGACCAACTTAATCTAATATTTCTTACAATAACAATAAACAAATATGAAATAATCAAACCTCTAATCAAAATAAAGTCAATAGAGAGGGCACAAACTTTAGAACTAAAATCTGATAGGACATTATGACTGATGTGTGTGTTATGACTACTGACTGTCAGAACAAAACAAGGTGAAATTGAACTACATTTACATTACATTTATTCATTTAGCAGACGCTTTTATCCAAAGCGACTTACTAATGAGACACACTCACACACCAATGGTAGCAGAGCTGCATGCAAGGTGCTAGCTTGCCATCGGGGGCAACTTAGGGTTCAGTGTCTTGCCCAAGGACACTTCGGCATGGGATCACCCGGGCCGGGATTCCAACCACCAACCCTACGATTCGTGGATTAGTGGACAACCCGCTCTACCGACTGAGCCACAGCCGCCCTACTATAAACATCTTATCAAATAAGAAATTACAGAGTAACTGCCTGATGAGCAGTCGTGATGAAACGAGTCCTAGCACATTCACAACACACGCTAAAAACACGCTAAACACTCTAAACACGCTAAACACATGCTAAACACACACTAAAAACATGCTAAAACACTCTAAACGCGCTAAACACATGCTAAAAACACGCTAAACACATGCTAAACACTCTAAAAACATGCTAAACACACGCTAAAACACGCTAAACACGCTAAAACATGCTAAACACTCTAAACACATGCTAAAAACATGCTAAAACACACTAAACAAACGCTAAACACGCTAAACACACGCTAAAAACATGCTAAACACGCTAAACACACGCTAAAAACATGCTAAACACTCTAAAATACGCTAAAAACACACTAAACACACGCTAAACACACGCTAAAAACATGCTAAACACTCTAAAAACATGCTAAACACACGCTAAAAACACACTAAACACACGCTAAACACACACTAAAAACATGCTAAACACTCTAAAAATACGCTAAACACACGCTAAAAACACACTAAACACACGCTAAACACACGCTAAAAACATGCTAAACACTCTAAAAACACGCTAAACACACGCTAAAAACACACTAAACACACGCTAAACACACGCTAAAAACATGCTAAACACTCTAAAAAGACACTAAACACATGCTAAAAACATGCTAACACTCTAAAAACACGCTAAACACACGCTAAAAACATGCTAATCACTCTAAAAACACACTAAACACTCTAAACACACTAAACACATGCTAAACACATGCTAAACACACGCTAAACACTCTAAAAACACGCTAAAAACACGCTAAACACATTGTAAACAGACGCTAAAAACACGCTAAACACTCTAAAACACGCTAAACACACGCTAAAAACACACTAAACACTCTAAACACACGCTAAACACACGCTAAAAACACACTAAACACGCTAAACACTCGCTAAACAGATGCTAAAAACACGCTAAACAAATGCAAAACACGCTAAAAACACGCTAAACACATGCTAAAAACATGCTAAACACTCTAAAAACATGCTAAACACTCTAAAAACATGCTAAACACTCTAAACATGCTAAACAACCGCTAAACACGCTAATAACACGCTAAACACTCTGAACATACTAAAAACATGATAAAAACACTCTAAAAACGCTAACCACATGCTAATAACACGCTAAAAACACGCTAAACACTTGCTAAAAACATGCTAAACACTCTAAACACGCTAAACAAACGCTAAACACACGCTAAAAACATGCTAAACACTCTAAACACACGCTAAAAACACTCTAAACACATGCTAAACACACGCTAAAAACATGCTAAACACTCTAAAAACACGCTAAACACTCTAAAAACGCTAAACACACGCTCATAACATGCTAAACAATCTAAGCACGCTAAAAACACGCTAAACACTCTAAAAACACGCTAAACACTCTAAAAATGCTAAACACACGCTAAAGACACTAAAAACACGCTAAACACGCTAAAAACACGCTAAACACTCTAAAAATGCTAAACACACGCTAAAGACACTAAAAACACGCTAAACACTCTAAACACAAGCTAAAAACACGCTAAACATTCTAAACACAAGCTAAACACATGCTAAACACACGCTGAAAACACGCTAAACAATCTAAACAATCTAAACACGCTAAAAGCACGCTTAAAACACGCTAAACAATCTAAACACGCTAAAAGCACACTGAAAACACGCTAAACAATCTAAACACGCTAAAAGCACCCTGAAAACACGCTAAACAATCTAAACACACTAAAAGCACGCTAAAACACACTAAACAAACGCTAAAAACGCTAAACACACGCTAAAAACATGCTAAACAAGGGCTAAAAACATGCTAAACAAGCCCTAAACATGCGCTAAACATTCTACACATGCTAAAAACACACTACAAACATGCTAAACACATGCTAAAACACGCTAAACACACAATAAAAACATGTTAAACACTCTAAACACGATACACATGCTAAAAACACGCTAAACACTAAACATGCTAAACACACGCTAAACACACGCTAAAAACACGCTAAACACGCTAAAAACACGCTAAACACGTGGTAAAAACACGCTAAGTCTCGCCAGGGCCATGTGTGTGTGGAGTTTGCATGTTCTCCCCGTGTGTCGGGGGTTTCCTCCGGGTACTCCGGTTTCCTCCCCCAGTCCAAACACATGCATGGTAGACTGATGGGCGTGTCTAAAGTGTCCGTAGTGTATGAATGTGTGTGTGTGTGATTGTGCCCTGTGATGGACTGGCACTCTGTCCAGGGTGTAACCCCGCCTTGTGCCCGATGCTCCCTGGGATAGACTCCAGGTTCCCCGTGACCCTGATAAAGGAGTAAGAGGTAGACGATGGATGGATGGATGGATTTGTATGCATATTTGCGGGGCCTAAGTGTGACATCACATTGCACAGAGAAAATCCTGTCACAAATCCTGTTTTCTTTTACCATACAACTTCCCCTCTTTCTGCACCTCATTCACAATGCCTGTCTGTGCCAATTACACTCTTCCTCTCTCTCTCTCTTCCTCTGTCTCTCTCACTCTCACTCTCTCTCTCCCTCTCTCTCTCTCCCTCTCTCCCTCTCTCTCTCACTCTCTTACCCTCTCTCTCTCACTCTCTCTCTCTCTCCCTCTCTCTCTCTCTTCCTCTCTCTCTCTCTCTCTCTCTCTCTCTCTCTCTCTCTTTCCCTCTCTCTCTCTCACTCTCTTACCCTCTCTCTCTCTCACTCACTCTCACTCTCTCAATTTCTCTCTCTCTCTCTCTCTCTCCTCTCTCTCTCTCTCTTCTCTCTCTCTCTCTCTCTCCCTCTCTCTCTCACTCTCTCTCTCACTCTCTTACTCTCTCTCTCTCACTCTCTCTCTCTCTCCCTCTCTCTCTCCTCTCTCTCTCACTCTCTCTCCCTCTCCCTCTCTCTCCCTCTCTCTCTCTCTCTTCCCTCTCTCTCTCTCTCTCACTCTCACTCTCTCTCTCTCTCTCTCTCTCCCTCTCTCTCTCTCTCTCTCTCTCTCCTCTCTCTCTCTCTCACTCTCTCTCCCTCTCTCTCTCTCCCTCCCTCTCCCTCTCTCTCTCTCTCTCTCTCTCTTTTTCTCTCCATCTCTCTCTCTCTCTCTTTCTCTTACACACTCATTAAGCCTGCATCAACCAAGACTTTCGGGGGGGAAACAAAAGCACTGCGGTGAGGAGTTCTCATGTCCGCAGTATGTGTGTGTCCGTCCG
>JAFFST010048468.1:60017-70102 GCA_022414735.1 Noturus placidus | reverse complement strand
GGTTTGATGTTCCGAAACACTTAAGTGTGACAAACATGCAAAGGAACAGGAAATGAGGAAGGGGGCAAACACTTTTTCACACCACTGTATACCACAGTGAGGTCTGGAGGTGGAAGCATCATGGTATGGGGCTGTTTTCATTGCATGGTACTGGCAGTCTTTATATAATTGAAGGAACGATGAATGGAGCCCTTTACTGGGAGATTCTTGAGAAGAATCTGCTGCCATCCACCAGGATGATGATGAGACATGGGTGGACTTCCAACAGGACAATGATCTAATGCATACAGCAAAAGGAAACTCTCAATTGGATTCAGAGTAAAAAAATCAAGGTGTTAGAATGGTCCAGTCAATCACCTGACTTGAATCCATTTGAACAAGATTTAAAGACAGTATGTTTAGAAGAATTGGCCAAAATCACACCTGAATACTGCAGGTGACTAATTTCTTCATACAGGAAGTGTCTCGAAGCTGTCATAACAAACAAAGGCTTCTCCACTAAGTATTAAATACATCTCAGTTAGCATGTTCAATACTTTTTTCCTATTTATTACACATAACTTTATTTATGGACTTTCATGTTGCTAATTCTTTATATTTCAAGATTCCTTGAATTAATACTGATGTCTGCTGAAAATTTCATGTGAATAACCTAATTGGAAATGTATTTGGAAATGTATTTGAAAAAAAAAATGTTTTTTTGTTGTTTTTTTAATTACTTATTAAAGGTTTCTACACAACTTTCAAAATCTCTGTACTGCTGAACTGCTCACTTTAAACAACTATTATCACTTTTGATCTGTTGTTTTTAAGTACTTTGAGTTATGTACACTGAGCAATCAGTGTAGAGCAAACAAATGCACAATATCTTTCATGGGAAAGGTCCCAGACAAAGCAAAGCTGATCCCCAAATACTGCTTTCTCACAAAAATAAACACCAGAGCTGTTTCTTATGTGACTTTGTCAAGATGGAACCTGAGTGTGGTGCCTGTGGTGGTTGTTTCTGCATTATCATGCACTGGGGAAAAAAAGAGAAATATGAGCAAAATGTTGAAGAAGGTTTGATTGGGGAGATACTGGCAGCAAGGACTGTCTGTTCTGCAAACAGAACTACAGTAGAGTGGAAAGCAACCTAGCATTTTTATTGTATCTACAGTAGTTTCCTCTTGGATTCTCACAGTCTGGTGCTTAGCATTGTTCTTGCTACTTGCTGTAGAGGTGCTCACAATACAGGAATCATCACTGACAATTCCAAACATATGCAAAAAATATCAGAGAACATCATGTTGCTGAAATGCTCTCACTACATCAGTTTTCCATGTGGGCTAGGAGGAAAAGGTAGTAAAAGGCAGACAAAAGCCTGTGGTACCCGTGTACTGACATTTTATTGACAGTCGCTGAAATGCGTAATTATTATTTCCTTCAGTTAAATTAACACAATTACCTTGTAGTGGATACCAGCTGTAGCCATTAGTGATGCCATCGGGGAAATCCATGGAATCGTAGCACTTGTTTCCCTTTTGCATGCTCACATGGTTAATTGAGTAAGTCTTGGCCAGGTGGACAAACACATCATTATCTGGAGTAATGCTGGAGTCCCCCTGCAGCTCACTGCCTGGATAGTTTATTCAGAGTGTATCACATCACAACATCTCACAACAGAAATAATGGTTTAACAGAAACCAGAATGCATTCTCAGGGCTATGGCTACAGTCAGGCTCACTGTCAAACACAAATACACATGATGTTCAATAAGAAATATTTCTGTGCAATTTTGTCAAGTCATAATTCGTTTACAGATTTCAGATTTGTCATTTTGTGCTCAGTGAAATCTCCATGTCTATGTTTATCAAATTACAATTTCTTGGGCCTTAATTAAAATAGTCCATTCAATCATTTAACCATCTTTCTGATATAAATGTATGTACTCTTTATAATAGAAACTTGTTTTTAGAAAATAATCAACAGTGTGGTGTGGTGATGAGGCCCAGCATGAAGCAAAGTTACAGTTCCAACCCTGAAGTTGGTTATTTTCAAATAACAACACAAAGTGTTTCATAACTCTAATAGCACAATGAACACTTAACACCTTTATTAATTAAAGAACAAGACCTTGTATTTTTATCTGTTTATAGCTGCATATAAAGTTGTGAAACGCCATGGAAGTTCCATTTATCGTTTGCATTATAGCAGCTATAATCAGTCATTCCCTTATTAACTCACTTGAAGTTAATAAGACAGAAAAAACCCGAAAATTGTCATGCTACCGAGAAGCAATCCTTTCTGAAGACATTCCTGTGTCAGAACATTTACACTTAAAGCTTTACCTTTGACTGTTAAAACGAACTGACATTGGAGACTCCAGAGCTAAATAAATGTCTACTTCACCATATCAATGATTATAAACCTTTAAAATCTGTTTATGTGGAGTGTCCACAATACAGTCTCTTTGCAAGCTCTTACTATAGAAATGATAACATATTAGAATGAGTGAATTCATAAAAACCTTGCAGACAGAAATACTTTGAGCCATTCTGTTAAAAAAAAATAAATAAATAAAATTACCACCTGATCAATATGAATCAGGCACTCAGTAGTGCTGTAGTATCATAACTGATAACAGACGATTCTCAGAATGTGCCCTGTGTGTTATTAACCTCCGTTACTGTTGTCATACGGGTAGCTGGCCACCACTGCTCCTCCATGCAGGTTAGCAGACAGGATGAACTGCTCTGTCTTCAGCCACTTCATCACAGCCTCCACCTCCTTTTCTCTCACCTGCTCACGATTACCCAAGAATGCATCCGGAAAGTTCCGGTTCAGGTCCACGCCATTTTTATTGAACCTGTGAGTGCACAGCAGGCAGGAAATACATTAGCATAATGTTCCATGCACATTTGTGTTTCCATACTTGCTGGAAGACAGAAGGTGATTGTGCCTTTTTCAGGTTGGGGGAATGTACTCGGGTCAAGTGTCCATTATGGAGGCTGTTTAGTGTGGCATAATCGCACATGGATTCAATTGCAGACAAAAAAAAATTGAAAACATTACACCATCCCGGACTATGAGCCCTGCTCATGGGGTCTCTTGAGATTCTTATGCACTGTGTCTAGGTCTATTCTATTCACACACAGCATCTGAATTCAACACCAACTGGCTGATTTTCTGGACACAACAGCAGTTAACAATGTGTGTTAGGAGTATACATGTGTTGAATTAAGTAAAGTATATGGCAAGAAAAACCATTGATGTCTCATATAATATACAATTATATAAAATATAGATCACTAAAAGCTCTGACTCAACTGACTCATGTGCTACTGATTAGGTGTTTACTGCAGTGCTGTGATGGATACAATGAGGTAATCCCTCTTAATTCTTACCACTAAGCTTCCCAAGCAGCTTTGTTTAAAAGCGCTGCACTCAGAGATTCCTAAAATACAATGTGATGTTGCTATATAGTCGTCACTGTTGTGAGTCCATTTACATTTACATTTATTCATTTAGCAGACGCTTTTATCCAAAGCGACTTACAAATGAGAGCACACTCACACACCATCGGGGGCAACTTAGGGTTCAGTGTCTTGCCCAAGGACACTTCGGCATGGGATCACCCGGGCCGGGATTCGAACCCACGATTAGTGGATTAGTGGACAACCCACTCTACCGACTGAGCCACAGCCGCCCAAGTCCAATTAGATGATTCATTTAAGAGACTGGACGATGAGGCATAATAAATGCAGCACGTGCAGAAAAAATAATAATAATGAGGAAAATTAACACACACACAGGGTTTTTGTTTTTGTTTGTTTTTGAAAGAAGCATTAAATTCATTTGGTGGTCAGGCTTTTTTAAAAAATAAAATAAATACAAGAAAAATTAATAATGTAAATAGGATGTGTGGCACATTTTATTGGTCCTGTTTTTATTTATTTATTTATGTTTGTTTATTTCAACAGTTTGTTATCATACTGACAGTACAGCTAATTCTTTGTTTCCAAAAGGAAACTTACCTGCAAAAGTCTGACCGGTTCATCGCCAAAATAGCCTTATTTATGTATTTATGTGCTTATTTACTTAATTGCGTTCTTCCAATGACGTATGCAGAACAACTTGCTATAGTTGTTATAGAACAATTTTCCTTTGCGAGTGTGGTGTTTGAAAGCTCTGTAAACATGACAAAATGCAGATGCCTCTGAAATCATGTTCTCCAGGGACTTTCTGGTCCAAGCCTTTTACGGAAGAATCTTAAGGATTTTTTGCAAAAACATAGTTCTGGCACATTTTGAGTTGTTCTAAAAATTTTTTTAAAAATAATAAAAACAAACAAACATTGGTTGGTCTCTTTGTGTTTGTGTTTTTTCTTCTCTCTTTTGTGAAGACACAGCACTAAATTTCCCCCACAGCCCTCTTTTTAAAAAGTCTGTATAAATGTGTTTAGACTTCAATCATATGATAAAAAAAGAATGCATTTAATATCATTGGTAGTTATGTACTGGTTGCTGGATATGTAGCTCTATAATTAAGTTAATAAATAAACGGATAATAATTTCCTATTCGCTTTTGGTAAACTTTCAGTATAGAAATAATATACACTATTAGACATATTTACTTTGATTTTATTGCACAGATATTATGATTGTTCCCCTTGCAGTACAACAATCAAACTGATTATTTTACAATGTTTTTTAGGTTTATTAATGCTTTACTCGAATTTTCAGATTCTTATATTCTTATAACATACCTTGTAAGAATACCTTAGATACCTAATTGTTTTACCTGCTTCTCCTAAATAACTACTTTTTCTGGAAAAGTAACCCTTAATGTATACTCTTACCAATATATTTAAAAGTTTGAGTAATACTCATGTGAAATTAACTTTATATGAATATTCCATTTATATACCATTTGCTTTATTTTAGGTGCTATATTCTTGAATGCCTACAACAATTAAATCACCCACATTCTTTACAGTCATGGCCAAAAGTTTGTGATAGCTTTACATATATAATATATAGTATAGTGATCGCAAACTTTTGGCCATGACTGTAAGTGTAAGTCAAAAAAGAGATGTTATTAAGGAAAATATATTAGCTAAGAATATGAAAACATTAATGAAAGCAGTAACAAGCTGTTTTATGTTGCCAAACAACTAGCAAATTAATTATGATTATAACTGTAATCATAACTAAGTATAATTAAAATTATTATCACTATAAAATGATATACAATTTAATTATAAGCAGTGTTTGTATTCTTTGGAATGAAACATTGCAATATAAAGTTCATCTTGGTATACTCGACACTTGTGACTTGAGTACTGATCCTTTTCAGAGGGATTCAAATCAGGATAGTAACAAATACTTCAGCATAATAAACAATATAGACTGTGCCAAAGCAACACAAATGGAACACAAATGAAACTACACTGCAGCACTCCCTGAAGCCACAATCAGACAGATTATCTTTTTATTTCTGAGTAAACCATTTTTTTGTTTTGTTTTTGTTTTATACTCCAGAGCTATTTATTGTGTGTAATGTGTATACTGTGCATATTTCCTGTATGTATATGGTATGCAGAAAAACATAATACGAGTAAAATGAGTAAAATGGTGAGATAATAATAATAATAATAATAAAAAAAACAGTAGTCTGAAATATCACTGTGAGAAAAAAAAAGAAACTTAGAGGGGTTAAATAGAGAAACAAGAAAGGGGTATTCAGTAGGAGATTATTTAACAACAGTAGAACCCGAGTAAGTAGAACAGGAAATACTGACAAGGAAACAAAAGTGCTGGACAAAACAGAATAAACTGAGACTGTGTACAAGGTTACTTTTTGCTTTACAAGGCTATATTAGACCATGTTTGGTCCAGCTGTTCGTCTATCAAATTATAGTACTTCTATAAGAACAGTGAGATTCAGTGAGTCATAAACTGACCAGTGGCATGTGATAGTGTGTGTGTGTGTGTGTGTGTGTGTGTGTGTGTGTGTGTGTTCTCCTTTCTAGAACAAGATGTCTTTAAGTGTTTATTTAAGGCACTCCTATTCAGTATGCGTACATCTATTGAAAATAAATCTGACAACATGATGGACCGCCATCAGATATAGACGGGGGCCTTCAGCCACTGAAAATAAGAGGTTTGAACTACCCCGATTTAAATGGAATGTTTGTTCGCCTTCAATTAGATCTTTCTGTGGACTAAGGACATATTATAAACCGAGGCTAATGTACATGCACACATAAGAGTCCTGAGATGAATATCATAAACATTAAACATTAACTCAAAGGTAATGAGAACTCTTGATTGCTCACCCATTAACTGGGCTAGAGTCGAAAGGATATAAAGCGCTTGTCAGAGCATGAGTGGTGCGGTGTATATACCACTTTTTTGTAAAAAAAAAAAAAAAAATGTCCTCATGGAGGCCTACTCTTAATGTTTAAACATTTTCAGCACTAAGCCTATTGTGGAGTGGAAGGTTAATTTCGTGCATAAGGAATTTTTATGTGTAGACGTATTGTCTTTTGTTATATGAAGTATTACTTTCTTGTTTGCTGCTGGAATACAGAAATACGAGTTTTGTGTGTGTGTGTGTTGAAAAAGAGAGAGAGAGATAAATTAGTGCATAGCAACTACTATGTTATTATTTATAACAGCAAGTACTTGTTAACTGAAAAGTTTCTGAACTACTGAATTATTTCTGGCATAATGTCTTCAAACTAGGGCTGTGTGATACAGCGATACATATCATAAGACCAAAGAAAAATGCGCATTAATACATAGTTTCCTATCGTCATCACTAAGATCAGAGCTACTGTAGGAGCTACTTGTGGTTTGCTGTAACAAAAACAAGCATGACACAGAGAAAA
The DNA here is from genome assembly GCA_022414735.1 of Noturus placidus. Taxonomy (NCBI): domain Eukaryota; kingdom Metazoa; phylum Chordata; class Actinopteri; order Siluriformes; family Ictaluridae; genus Noturus; species Noturus placidus. The sequence goes on along the minus strand of JAFFST010048468.1, from coordinate 63,231 downwards.
ACTCCCTGCAACACTCCAACACAGAACGGGCATCTCCCCAACTAAAATATGAGGAACTTGTGCCTAAAAAAGGAGGTATTTCTGTCATTTGGACTTGGTTTGGGTAGAGCAAATCAGAAAACAGTCATTTGTAAGGTACAGGATGCCACAGATCAGTTCTGAATGCTTGCAGTAATTTTGTATACATAATTATTTCATAAATTATAGAGAAAACATCATATATCATGATATACTGTATATCGTTTCAGGATTTAAATAATCCATGTTGTAATATAAGTTTTTGTCCATATTGCTCAGATCTACATTAAACTATTAGTTTAAAATGATACCATGTTACAAATAACTACCCTAATATTGTAGTCAATACCTAATTCATTCATTCATTGATATGATTTGTTCTAAAGATATAAAACATAAATAAGATAAAGAGGCATACTTTCTTTCTTTCTTGTTCACAGTCATGCAAGTGAGAGTTTTTTTTTTTTTTTTTTTTTTTTTTTTTTTTTAAAAACAAGAGGTTAGATATGAAGCTTGCAAGGAAAAAAAGACCACATTTACTAACACTGACGTATGGTGGCTGGTGTAGTGGTGGCAATGATGCCACAGAGGCCTGAGTTTACCGTCCATGATGACTGTGTTGGCATTTGTACCTCATTTCTTTTTTCAGTGTTTCCAGAGGTATGGTGGTGGCTTAAAAAATAAATAAATAAAATAAAAATAAAAAAGTGGTAAAGCCATTCCATATACAGATACAGGTACAGTATCTCACAAAAGTGAGTACACCCCTCACATTTTTGTAAATATTTCATTATATCTGTTCATGTGAATTGATTCACGTTTCATTTGTTCAGCAAATATAGTCATTGTAGTAATACAGATATATCTCCTAGTGTAAATATTTTAGACACTAAAAACAACACTAGACAATTGTGTTGTTTAGCATTGTCTAGCAATGTAAATGTACAGTATCTCACAAAAGTGAGTACACCCCTCACATTTTTGTAAATATTTGATGATATTTTTTCATGTGATAACACTGAAAAATGTCACTTAGCTACAATGTAAAGTAGTGAGTGTACAGCTTGTGTAACAGTGTAAATTTACTGTCCCCTCAAAATAACTCAACACACAGACATTAATGTCTAAACCGCTGGCAACAAAAGTGAGTACACCCCTAAGTGAAAATGTCCAAATTGGGCCCAAAGTGTCAATATTTTGTGTGGCCGCCATTATTTTCCAGCACTGCCTTAACCCTCTTGGGCATGGAGTTCACCAGAGCTTTCAGAGAGTTTCAGAGAGTTCACCTCCCTGTTGTGTCATTGGCTGTTATTTCACGTGTGTCAGAAGTGCTGTCAGCTGTCAGCAATTAAGATGCTGATTATATCTGTATATATACAGCACACAGCGTGGAATATTAGATTAGATTAGATATAGTAGATTAGTTTAGATTCCTTACAATAGAGTCCTTACTACAGTCTTAGTTATTGTCTATGTCAAGTTTCATGTTTAGATTCATTTGTTTAAGTCACGCTGGTTTCTCCGCTCCCAGTTAACAGTCATTGTTTATGTTTCATGTTTGGTATATCAACCCTGTTTTCCATTACCTCGACCTTGATTCCTTCCTTGCCCCGTGTATGCCTGTTTGCCGATCGTCTGACCTTTTGTATGTTTCTGGATTACGTGTATGGATTACATTTTTGGATTTAACTGCCTGTGTCTCATTTAAATAAAACTGTTTCTAACTGCATTTGCATCCGTCCCTATTTCCGTCCGTCACGATACGTGACAGTTAGCATGTAGTATCACTGAATGCAATTGGATACTTTTGTTTACATCACATACTTTTTAATATTACTCCACTTAAATACAGTTAATATCTGCATTCAATAAACCTCCCATGTATGAACATATATAAAAGTATGGTCTGTGTATGACTCGATTTTTCAATGGACTTTAAGATAAACGTTTAGTAGATATTAAATATGTGTGTGTAATATATACACATATTTAGCTCAATATTCATACTGATTTTATGAGCAATCACCTGTCAGTCATGTAAATTGCTGATATTGATGTACATGAATTGTTGTTTGTTGGAGTTATTTGTCAGAGTTAGCCACAGATGGCGGATGTGGGTGACTAGCCTGCTATATGACTGATGTTTTATGTTGCTGTGCCAGCTCTGACAGGAAGTTCACAGTGAGAGCTAAGGGGCTGGAAAAGACCATAGCATGTAAAGAATACTAGAAGAATACTAGAAGAAAAACACACTAGGACTGCACTACATTACACCTTCCCACTCTCTGTTATGCTATCTTTCATTCTCATCACAATTCCATCTAGCTACTTCAAGACATCTGTTTCTCTTGCTTTATGTCTATTAGTTAATTGCAGGCTTAGCAGACAATTTATTGGTCAGCATATATTTTAAACCATGGAGATGGTTTGATTATGGAAAAACACATACTGTACAATTAACAAAATCATTGTTATTATGAACATAAAACAGTGAATTAAAAGTGTGCTAAAATAGTTTCTATCCTGTGCACACATTACAATCTCATGAACTGAGTTTATCGTATGCTTTCATTAAGTTGTGCGCACAATTAAATGCCAGCTCCCCCAAAAAAACTATAGGATGTGATGGATCAAGTGCTATTTTATAAGCTATTTAATAATGAAGGTAGAAGCCATTAAAATTAAACCAGATTTGCAGTTGATAATGAGATAATTACAACTATTCATGCAATACAGTATATTGATAATATACAAGACCTCTTTTAGATGTTAAATCAATGCTTGCTATCCTCCCACTCGTAGATCATTGTAAAAGCAAACAAACAAAACACTATTTTATGAATTTACAGAACTGATTGCTGGTGTTTAAAGGTGGTGGTCTGGCGTAATATATATATATATATATATACACACACACACCGTATTTTCCGCACTATAAGGCGCACCGGATCTTATACGGGGTCTTTTTCTGTACTTGACCAATACATAAGGAGCACCGTGTTATAAGGAGCATACGGTTGTTACGCCAACCAAAGTCGCACATTTTTACAGATTTTGGAACTCAGTCCAGACATAAGGCGCACCGGATTATTACAGATTTTTGAGAAAATTTAAGGCTTTGAGGCACGCCTTATAGTGCGGAAAATACGGTGTATATATATATATATATATATATATATATATATATATATATATA
>JAFFST010048468.1:0-11409 GCA_022414735.1 Noturus placidus | reverse complement strand
TGTCTACCAAGAGATCCTGAAGGAGAATGTCCGACCATCTGTTCGTGTACTCAAGCTGAAACGAACTTGGGTTCTGCAGCAGGACAATGATCCTAAACACACCAGCAAGTCCACCACCGAATGGCTGAAGAAAAACAAAATGAAGACTTTGGAGTGGCCTAGCCAAAGTCCTGACCTGAATCCTATTGAGATGTTGTGGTATGACCTTAAAAAGGCTGTTCATGCTCGAAAACCCTCTAATGTAACTGAATTAGGACAATTCTGCAAAAATGAGTGGGCCAAAATTCCTCCAGGACGCTGTAAAAGCCTCATTGCACGTTATCGCAAACGCTTGGTTGCAGTTGTTGCTGCTAAGGGTGGCCCAACCAGTTATTAGGTTTAGGGGGGCAATCACTTTTTCACACAGGGCCATGATGGTTTGGATTTTTTTTCACCTTTAATAATAAACACCTTCATTTACAAATTGCATTTTGTGTTTACTTGTGTTGTCCTTGACTATTGTTTAAATTGGTTTGATGTTCCGAAACACTTAAGTGTGACAAACATGCAAAGGAACAGGAAATGAGGAAGGGGGCAAACACTTTTTCACACCACTGTACATGTAGAATTCTAACAACATGATTACAAAAATAAATAAATAAATAAATACATAAAAAAACATGGACACCATTAGCATGATCAGATTTTAGTGGAAATTTGACAGGGTTAACAGATCGATGTTATTTCAATGTTCATTACACTTGTATATACACATTACACTTGGGCGGCTGTTGCTCAATTGGTAGAGTGGATTGTCCACTAATCGTAAGCCTGGTGGTTTGATTCTCAACGTGGCTCCACATACTGAAGTGTCCATGGGCAAGACACTGAACCCAAAGTTGCTCCCAATGGCAAGTTAACGCCTTTCATGGCAGCTCTGCTACCATTGGTGTGCGAGAGTGTGCATGAATGGGAACCAGTGTAAAGCGCTTTGTAGAACCGCTAACCGGTTACAAAAGACAGTATATAAGTGCAGACCATTTACCATTTACCTGAGCGGTATGCTCCTTTAGGCACCCTGTATATGCAACATCACCCACAACGGTCACCGAAAGCCATAAAACATTCCTTTAAGAACATTTCGCACCCATCCACTCAGATTTATCCCAAAATAGTCAGTACAGTCAAACCCTCAATGGTAATCAAGAACAGGAAAGCATGATGCATGTTGAGATTTGTAAAGAATATGGCCACCACATGACAATCTATTTTCAGGGTTGGAGTTAAATTGACTCGGTCGGCTATAAAGCGGGGGTCACACTATTCTTTCAGCATGCAGAATTTCTTTGGACATCGCCACGAATAAGGCCAGCAACCGGATACGGCATCACACACCAATGTTAAAAGATACTATCTGTTCCTGTATGCAGTGACATCGCAATCTAGGCAACCTCTGTTTTGATGCTGATTTTATATTCTTTTAAAGCTGTGTCGTTTAACACATGTCGATCTTCTATTGGTCACACGTCTTCACGAGTTCACCAAACTTGAATTTTGGAATGCAGCAAAATGCGAAAGTTCTTCATTTCCCGCATTCGCATGAAATGCGCATGAATGAAACTCAATGGTAGGAAGAGTGTAGCGTGACCGCCATTAACCCGTGGTTGATAAGACATGGAACGAGACGGAATTTGAAAGCCATGTTTAAGACAGGAATCGTAAGTCGGGTTGGATTTGGAACTGGATTTATTAAAAACATTGAATTACTTAAAAACATGGCCAACCACCATCAGCCAATCAACAGGCATTTAAAGGGTTAGCATTGAGCAGTATGCTCATCAATCATGTCTTTAGTGATCTATGTCAAGAACTGACCAGTGGATGGGAGTCTCTTGTGAAGAGTGCTTGGACCCCACAGATCGCCACTTGTGTCTCTATTTATTATTATCATTTATTTATTTTTTATTTACAACACAACACTAAGACAACATGATTTGAATGATGAACCCCTTGGAGGGTTTCTTTTATTAGACAAAGTCATTTTTGATCACCAAGTTGCATTTAGTAGTTTAAACAAACAAACAAACAAACAAACAAACAAATCAAAAAAGAAATGAATCGTCCTGTTTGAATAATCACAACTAAAAGTCTGTATCAAAATGCACTGTCCTTTAACAATATATACACACACTCAGGCCTGTAGTAGCACTAATGATTGATGGGTAGGTGGGAATACACGAGTCAGCCTGAGAGTTGTGCTTAGTAGATTCCACATGAAGTATATTTTATATATACACACAATCAGCATGAATATTATGCATGTTTAGTGTTTAAGTTTGTGTAAATAAATGATGTCGATTTGATATAAAATGGAAAATGTGATGTACACTGTGTGTGTGTGTGTATATATATATATATATATATATATATATATATATATATATATATATATATATATGTGTGTGTGTGTTATAGTAGTCTGTTTGGTGAGCTGCTGAAATACAGATGTGCAACAGATACAAGACACTTCAATAATAAGTTAATATCCAGTGAGAAGGCTAGATGGAGAATACAGCACGGGCTCTGATCCATTCAAACTGTACCCTTCTGTACTTCTAAACACTTCAAGCCGGTGATTCCCCGTAGTACTCGATGACCGTTACAAAAAAAATAAAAAAATCAAGGAAAATAATCTTTTCTAAAACGTTAGTGTTAGCAGAAGGAATATGTGGACCATCTGAAGAGTGTATACATCGCAGTACACACTCTTTACTTACATCCAGTATATCACTATTTATAGAAAAGCCAGAAAAGATGTTAGCAGTTCCAGACTGTAGGTCACTAGCAGCCAGGCTAATGCAAAGGAATTTACTGAGTACAACAAAAATCGTTAAAATTGCACAAGAAAAGAGCAACTCCACAAATAAAACTAAAGCATTTTGCATGAAGTACAGGGATCTTAGAAACTGCAGAATCGTACACTAAATTCTCACCAGCACTCTTTCTGCAGTACTCTACATTCATCACTGAAGTAAACTGCAACATCGGCATTTTCCGGAATGAAAGACGCGCTGGACAGATCCACTCGTTCTGCTTAACGGGGCATGAATAATAAACTACAAAAAAAAAAAAAAAAAGTTTGGGTGTGTTCAAATCTTCATTTATTTACACTAGATAATAACGTTGTCCACTTGAACTAATCGAAAGGATATTTTTCACAGGTGTGTTTCGTTTTCCGCTTTTCTGAGGCAGTAATCGCTTACTGACGTCTTCAGAAGAGTAAAATCTGATATGATGGGAAAACATGAAAATGTTCATAGTTTGAATAAATTGTCCAACACTAACACAGGAGTGTTAGAAATGTGTTTCTTACTGATTTTGATTGCTCTGGCGCTACCATTGACTTAAAAAATGTTTTTAAAAAACCCCCAAGGAAACACTGTACTCCTTGGTAGTTCTACATACACGCTGACTTGCCAGTTTATTAGGTATAACTAAAAAAAATTTTTTTCCATCTAGCATCTTAAAGTGTTCTTTTGTGCGTTCCTTTAAAGGGTCTATGAACCCTGCGACGGGAAAGGGTTTCCCTTTCAGAATACGTTACTCCAAGAGAAGAGCTTATAAAAGTAAGGGTGCATTTCATTTCTCGGAACATGGTGTACACTCTCTCTACCCCATGTATTAATAAACCCAGGATAAATGGCCAGCGAGTATAGGTAAAAGCAGAGGTGTGCATCGCGAGAGGTGTGCATCCTTCAGGACCCTGGGGCGCAACCAAAATGGTTGGGAATGGAAAGTGTTTTTTTTTTTTTTCTTTCTTGCATGCTGTCAGATATAAAGCTGAAGGACAAAGAAAGACCATGTTCATTAAAATGTTAGAGTACTAACAAAAACAACTAAATTAATAATTGAGAAAGTACGTCCTGCAAGTGTAAAGAATAATAATGGGATTGGGATTAAGAAAAAAAAAAAAAAAGGTCCCGCGCACACCTCTACCTACAAGTACCTAATAAACTGGCAGCCCATGTATATTGACTAAATAAAGCTAAATGAATGAGTTATATATAAAGATAGTGTTTTGATGCTGTTACTTCTCTTCCAAAGCAGCTTTTGTGACAAAAACCTCTCTAACCTGAGTGTACATTGAACATTTCTGCTATTCTAATCCTGCCCTGATCTCACCATGGAAAGACTTATGCAAAGTGCGATAAACTGGATGCTCGATCTGCGCTGATGCTCACTATAGGGTTTCACCACGAGGTGGAGGGATGACGGAATTCAGGAACTTACTATCACATTCTGTGGACTGACAGTTATACCGTACACCTCTCCTGAACCTCTCGGAAATCTCTCCATATTGTTTTGACAAAAACAAAATATTTCTAAACAGGGACTTTTTTTTTTTTGTTCGAATCTTAGCTTATTCTTTTCATATTCACAACTCTATATAATAACCAGAGCTCAAAAATGTGTATACCATATATACATATAAAGATTTTATGTACGGAAAACTAAATTATGAAAAAATAATATGGGGAATTCTTTTTCCCCGTGTTTTCTTTTCTCTCCAATTCATGCTATTGACAAGCATGGATAAATATATGTGGGGAAAAAAACTTTCTGTACAATGTAAAAAAAATATTTTGCTGTTAAGTATTAGGATATTTAAGCAAAGAAGAGATCTTTAGTCGATCCTTGAAGCTTGATCAGTATAAACACCTGGATCTGGTGGGACTTGCCATATCGGTTCAGTAAAGACGCTGACGACAGAGTCTCACAACGAGTAAACAAATCAAACAAACAGATCTCTCTCTCTCACAAACACACACACACACACACACACACACACACACACACACACACACTTTTCAAGATAACCAGCAGTTATACTTTCCATCCATCCATTAATTCTCAATAACACGCTCACATTTTTACTCCATATCTCTTACTCACACTCTAAGTCCATATCTTAATCTCTCTCACTCACTCACTCTAATCATACTTCTCTCGCTCTTTTGGTCCACATCTCAACTTCTCTCACCATTTCACATCCTGTCTCACTCTTTCTTTCTGTCTCTCTCTCTCTCAGAGCAGCATTGACTCCTGCATGGCGAAGGCCTCTTGTCGGTAATGAACTCCGAACACCGTAGGCATGGGTTTCCTGCCGGTCACAGGTCTGTAGTGTATAACGCCGTCTGTGACGGCCACTGGTGGGAAGCTGAACTCCTGACTGGGGTGCAGAGGTGAGAGCTGGGCTTTCTGAAAGCTGGATGAGCGGGATAACCCACCCGGGGTGCGCAGGGGCGCCACATCCACGTCCATCTCACTGTGCCAGCCTTGGCCTTGCCACTGCCTCTCATATCGCTGATCTACGTGACCAGTAGGCTGCCCCTGGAAATACCCGCTTTCAACAAGGCTGTCCATCTGGCCTGCAAGATCTGCATTTATTGGCTGGCGCCGGTATGTGGTGTAGTTGTAGTTACTATGTAGTGATTTTTCTGGTGAGCGATTTGGGGATGTGGAGCGTACTGTAGTACCATAAGCCCTTTCATCATATACCACTCTATAGGCTCTGCTCTCAGGCTGCATTTTGGGTGGATAGGGGGAATAAACAGGTGTCATGCCTGGTGTGTAGTGTAAAGGTTGGTGAGGGTCGGCCATCAAGTGTACAGGTAGATTTTTAGGGATTCTGAAAGTTGGAGCAGTGATACCACCAATAGGGGGCCTTGTAGGGCTTCCATGTCTAACAGACTGTCCCATGTACAGATGAGAAGGTTCTGAAACTTGCGTGATACCAGGAATGTCTGCAACATCTCCATCGGACACTGGAACGTTGTCGTACTGTGAGGCGTTAGAGCCCCGGTTTGCGCCGGGCACGAAGCCTCGGGAGCGAGGTTGATGATGATGATGATGGGGCTGGACACTGGCCACTGACATGGCAGGAGAAGAGGGTACTGTGCTACTGACTATCGTGTGGCCGTCCATCATGGCCGCCAGCCTGCCCTCGGACGGTTTTACCCAACGTGGCCCAATGTCTCTCCGCCCACTGGGACCTACATTCAAGTTCTGACTCGACGACACGTGTGGTTTTCCGCTCTCAGTAAGCGTGGCTTCTCTGATCCCTTCCCCTTTCTCTCTCTTTTGTGATGTTTTATCCGTCAAGTCTTTTTTCTCTCTGCTTGCCGAAATGGTTATTTCCGTGGCTGTGCTGGGAGAGGGCAGAGCCTCCATCCGCCCATTAGCGATGTGATTGGCTGTCTTTGGCACCAATCCCTCAGGCTCTGGTGGAAGCTGGCCCAGTGGCTTTGTAGGAAACTCCTCGTCTTTACCTATACAGGAGAACATAGAAACGCTAATCAGAGTGCAAAAAATGACAAAATATCACATGTACTTCAACCTTTGAAGGAATATTCTAGCATTTTTCAACCTACTCTCGATTCAACGTGCCTGTAGTGTGTAGTAAAAAAAAACCTGTTTACTCAAACGCATGCTATAACTGATCCACAACGAGACAAACAAGAAGAAATGTTTACCAAAGCTGCTGTTGTATAGTTTTTTTTTTTTTTTTGTGTAGACCAATACAATATAAAAGTTGAATATAAAACAAATATAAAAAATAAAATGTCTAAAGCACCATCCGACTGTTCACTGTGAAAATAAAAACCCAGCACATTTCTGAAACGGTGAATTCACACCTCAATTTACCTTTGACTGAAGAATTTATGAACGCATCGTATAAAAATGCTGCACATAAACGTTTATTGATTCCCCAACAACTGAATAAAGACTAGCATTATAACTGAGCTTGGAATAAACAGATTTTACATGATCTACATCAGGAATCACACTACAGATGCACTACACTGGTGCGGGAAGTGACGATTAGGTTGAAAAACGCTGGAGTATTTGAAGAGTTTCAATCCAAAAAAGTTCAACTGTTCAATCTGATTTTTATTTCAAATTAGGAAACCTGTGCGCGAACTTTCTTTACATTTATTTCAACTAATACAAGCACAGGCAGGTAAATATTCAATATATATTAATAAGACTTTTCTTAAAAATCTATTCATTTCCATCAGAAACAACTAAATTGAACATCTATTGAATTTTAATAACAAAATTAAACATTAAAAACGAATAAATAATATTAACACTATAGCAACACTGGAATCGGCAAAAGAAGCCGGCATAAAAATGTGAAACGTTACGCCACAAAATAATCAAATTTTTATCTTAATGCTTTTAAAATACCAACAGCTTTCTGAGGGAAATAAATGCAACATTGAAAATGATTAGATTTACATTCAGCGCTGAGGTCATGTGTATGTGTTTGCACTTTCAAATTGCCTCTGGTGTGACCCTTTTGGCACTTTAAGTTACAGGCTGCTCTTAAAATGTCTGTCTACAGAACAATATCTTTAACAGAGAACACATTTTTTGCAAAGAAACTCCTCGATCGTTTGTGTAAACAAAACATACGCATTTACCTGTAATGTGCTCATGTATAATTGCTACATATGAGCTAACTGATATAAACACACAGTGAAGATTAGGTGTATTTTGGAAACCAACCTTAATTCTTAAAATCACACACAACTCTGCAAAAAAAAAAAAAAACAATACTCTTAAACTAATAAATAAACAAACAGTGAAGTGTAAGCAGTCATGCAACGGGACATCCTTCAGAGAATCAAAAGAAAACATAAATAAATAAATAAATAAAAATAAAAGTTAGTATCCACATTCACTGTGAAGGGGGAAAAAAAGTCAAGCGACAGCTCTCACCACATCAAATACAAGACTTGGGAACAAACATTGATCTAAATCATGTGAGGCCCAGTTAGAACACAGCAGGATGTGTTGAGAAGTGCTTCTCGTGAGCATACAGGTACACAATATTCATGTGTGGAACAGTAACAGATAAAACAGACACGTACATGGATGGTCATGTTGACACTGAGAGGACTGGACCTGATTAAAGTAGGATGCTTTTCCATTATTAACCACTCTTTGCTCGGTTATTTTTAAAGCATTTAAACCTGAGAGAAATCTATGTTTTGCTGTGAGAAATTCCCTAAAATCTCATACTGTCTCGGGTTAGAAAGTCTTCACCATCGCTTTCGCTTTCCTCACAGAATTACGGTCATGCTTTGATCACGTTGCTGGACAGTGACATGCCAATAGTGAAACAGATAGACAGTGAGGGGAAATAAATATGCAGACCCTTTTCTGTGATTATGGCATACATACACTTCAAACTTAAACGCATAATGTGTTTTTTTTGACTTTGTACTTATAAATGTGAACATACAGTGGTGCTTGAAAGTTTGACAATCCTTTAGAATTTTCGGCATTTGTACATAAATATGACCTAAAACAACAGCAGATGTTCGCACAAGTCTTAAAAATACTTGGCCATTCCAAAACAATTACTTTATTCTTTTTTAACCATTCTTTGGTAGAATGACTTGTATGTTTAGGGATGGTTCTTGCTGCATGACCCAGTTTCTCTTGAGATTCAGTTCATGGACAGATGTCCTGACATTTTCCTGTAGATTTTGCTGTTATAATTCAGAATTTGTTGTTCCATCGATGGTGGAAAGTCGTCCTGGCCCAGATGCAGCAAAAGAGGCTCAAACCATGATACTACCACCAGCATGTATCACAGATGAGATGAGGTTCTTATACTGGAATGCAGTGTTTTCCTTTCTTCAAACATAATGCTTCTCATTTAAATCAAAAGGGTTTGTTTTGGTCTCATCCGTCCACAAAACATTTTTCCATTTTTCTTCTGGCTTGTCTATGCTATGTTTAGCAAACTGCAGACGTGCAGCAATGTTCTTTTTGGAGAGCAGTGTTTTTCTCTTTGCAACCCTGCCATGCACAACAATGATGTTCAGTGTTCTCCTGATAGTGGACTCATGAACATTATGTGAGAGAGGCCTTTAGTTGCTTAGAAGTTACTCTGGGTTCCTTTGTGACCTCATGGACTATTACATTTACATTTATTCATTTAGCAGACGCTTTTATCCAAAGCGACTTACAAATGAGACACACTCACACACCAATGGTAGCAGAGCTGCATGCAAGGTGCTAGCTTGCCATCGGGGGCAACTTAGGGTTCAGTGTCTTGCCCAAGGACACTTCGGCATGGGATCACCCGGGCCGGGATTCGAACCACCAACCCTACGATTAGTGGATTAGTGGACAACCCGCTCTATCAACTGAGCCACAGCCGCCCTATTACATGTCTTGCTCTTGGACTGATCTTTTTGGTCGACTCCTGGGGAGTGTAACAATGGAATTGAGTTTCCTCCATTTGTACACAATCTATCTGACTGTGGATTGGTGGAGTCCAAACTGATTTTGTAATTTTTCCAGCCTGATGAGCATCATCAACTCTTTTTCTGAGGTCCTCAGAAATCTCCTTTGTTCGTGCCATGATACACTTCCACAAACATGTTGTGAAGACTTTGATAGATCCCTGTTCTTTCAATAAAACAGGGCGAACTAATCCTAGAGGTTCACATATTTTTGACACTCACAGATATGTAATATTGGACCATTTTCCGCATTACATACATGACCAAGTACATGTTGTTTAATTTGTGTAATTGGGTTCTCTTTGTCTACTTTCAGGACATGTCTGAAAATCAGATTTTTTTGGGTCATATTTATGTAGAAATATAGAAATTTCTACTTTCAAGCACCACTGTGATAGTACGTATCTACAAGGTTAGACAACAAGGTTAGACAAGGTTGGGCGCCTGTACAACACACCTACAGTGCCCTCCACTAATATTGGCACCCTTGGTAAATATGCGCAAAGAATGATGTGAAAATTTGTCTTTCTATTTGAACCTTTTGATCTTTTGTTCAAAAGAATTATTTTCTGGAAAAAAAAAATAAAACATTCTGCTCTCATAGATATCAAACAATTGCAAACAAAACACAGGTTTATAAAAAAAAAAATTGTTAAATATAGGTGTGCAACAATTATTGGCACCCCTATGAATATATTGAGAAACATATTTGAAGTATATTCCCACTGATATTCTACATTTATTTAGTACACCTGGGTGAACAGGAAATTGTTCATCCATGACTCCGTGTTTCACAGGGGTATAAATATGAGGTAACACGTAGGCCAAATTCCCTTAAACATTCATAACAATGGGTAAGACCAAGGACTATAGTCATGATTACCAATATTAGTGGAGGGCACTGTATACGAGTTTGCTGCACATCTCATTCCAAATCCCATTAATACGTAGTAGTTCCCCCTTTTGGGGCTAGAACAGCCTCCAGTCTTCTAGAAAGACTTTGTACAGACGTTTGGACTGTGTCTGTGGAAAATTGCACCCATGGAATGTGCACTGGAAGTGTATTAAATAACACTCCACTGTATGCATCTTTTTTTATGACCTTTGAACTCTTGTTCTCTACATTTTAGGTTTTAGTGTCTTTTTTAATATTGTGTAAAAGACTTTAAAATGTTATATTATTATTATTATTATTATTATTATTATTATTATTATTATTATTATTATCCACCTCTAGTAGCAATGATTTAGGATATTACTGTCCTGGTAAGTGTTTGAATAGATTTTATTTTTAGTGCACGACAGATTGAGCACCTCCCCATAGAGCTACCCAGGAGACAAGCCATTATACTGTCAGGTATGTGGTCTAAAATAGTGAGTGCATATATGCACACACACACACACACACACACACACACACACACACACACACACACGCTTACTAATTACCTACCTTCATCTGTCCTCACCTCATCAAATACCCTGGTTCTAAAGATCTTATCCTGCTTTGAAAATCTCTGCTTTAAAAACGCTCTTCAAAACACACAGAGGAGCGTTCGTGAAACATTGCTGGGTTTTCAGGGGACAAAAATGTCAAAGAAAAAAAAGCAATAACTCATACAGAGGTTTTGTTATTGACAAAAGGACAGACATGTGTATGAGCATGAGTGTGTGTTCATTTCAGAGGGTGCAGATGGCAAGGCGTGGGACACACAGGAACATGATTAACAGACAGACACCGTTGCCCACCGGTTATGATTGATGGAGGGGGTTTTGTCCCCTTTCCCAACTGCACTATTGTTGACTGGAGCCGAGTTCAGTTCAGAGGGAGAGAACGAGAAGATCAAGAGTCAGACAGATTAGATAAGATTGAGAAGTTTAGACAAGAAGATAAAAATAAATGCATCCAAGAGACGATCACATGAAAAAAAAACAACAGGGTGGTTCCATGAAAAGGTCAGATTAGAAGAAAAATAGATAAGAATAACAAAAAGTCATTCAGCATGATGATTTGACATGGGGAGGAAAAGCAGATAAGACAAGAGTGAGATTAGACCAGATGTGGAAAAATAAATTAGAAGATTAGACAAATGATGCACTGTAGCAT
>JAFFST010048467.1:44318-63611 GCA_022414735.1 Noturus placidus | reverse complement strand
ACATTTAGGTCAACATTGGATCATTCAGAGATCCTCACTGAACTTCCGGAAAGAGTTTGCTGCACTGAAAGTAAAGGGGCTGAATAATTTTGCACGCCCAATTTTTCAGTTTTTTATTTGTTGAAAAAGTTTGAAATATCCAATAAATTTCGTTCCACTTCATGATTGTGTCCCACCTGTTGTTGATTCTTCACAAAAAATTACAGTTTTATATCTTTATGTTTGAGGCCTGAAACGTGGCAAAAGGTCGAACAGTTCAAGGGGGCCGAATACTTTCGCAAGGCACTGTAGTAGGCAGTGCGTGCCTCTCCCGTGAGTGGTGGGCCGAGGGCGCGGGGTCAGTCATCATGGTCCTTCTTGGCAGTCAATACCCTCAAAGGCCTCGAATTAAGCCTCGATATCTTTCTTGGGGGAGAGGGGGGAAGCAGGTGGTATCACGTCCCAGATCAGGGAGGGGTGTGGAGGCCACGGGAATCTTGGTCCTTAGGGCAACCAGCATTTGGGTCGCAGCTTGGAGGCTTTCGGTGAGCTGCTGTGTAACAGTTTGCTGCTTGGTGCTGATTTCCAGCAGGCGTTTCAGCGCCGGATCCATGTTTCTCCCCCTTTTTTCCTCCTTTTCTCTTTTTTGTGTGTGCGGTGGGTGGGTCTGTGCTACTATGCCAGTATCCTCCACCAGTGTAAGGGAAATAGCCCGTGAGGGGCGGAGCACAGACACATAGGAGACTGGATACAGTGATCCAGTGATTTAGTTTTTATTCTCTCTTACTCAGTGCGGTCCGAAGTGAGGAGGTGCGTGTGGGAGGTCTTGTGGGGGGTGTGGCTGGTGTTGTGGCACTCTCGAGGGCATGTCGGAATTCCCTGGTGGCGTATGGGGTTTTCCCATGCCATCATCAGCCGTCGTGAGCGAGTTTACCAGCTTGTATCTTCGTCCGCACCTGAATCTTCTGGAACGAGAGCAAACTCGGAATACTTTAGACAGAATTATCGCGCACGTGCTCTGTGAGTTAGTACTGGTTCTCGCACGGGCGGAAGAGCGTCCTCTTATACCCTTCCGCGGTCGCCTGTGTGGTGGGATTCTCCAAACTGACTCCCCAATCACTGGCCCAGGTTGTGTCGGCGGCTCCGCCCCACCGTCACTTTGTCAGGTTTTCCAGGATTTTGCAATTCAGAGGAATATTCGGAGGAACTTGCAATTTTTAAAAAATTACCGTAGATCTGGGCCAAGACGAGTCACGTGACATTGTCATGATGTGCGTTCAGCCGAAGCCCTCTTAAATTCACGTGCGACGAACATGAGTACAGATTAAAAAAAGGTCTCATTTACCAACAAACATTGCTGTGAAATGTCACAAATGCAAGTAGGGATTTTGACCCACAGCAAAAGCAAGCATTTTTGGCCGCAATGATCATGTAAACCTTTTCAAAATCCTGTATGTACTGATTTTTTGAGAAACAGTGAAAGCGAAGTCTGAACCACGATTATTAATCGAGTTGGCCGAGCTCATCCAGTTTTCTATCTGTAGTACACATCTACGGTCGTATTTAGCAATCTTTTCCGTGCCGTTCTCAGACTGATTAATTCATAATGAGATTTGTTGGGAGTCGATTTGGGAGTCGCGCTGATACCAATTCGCCTTAAATTCATTTTGCATCCGAGAGCTTCACTTAGTAACAGAAGCGAAATAAATATCCACTCACCCAAACTATTCTGAACTTGTCCAGTTAAAACTGAATAAAAATCGAAAGCAGAAAAGACACAGCATTGTAAGAGAACGCGTGCTGAATCATTTGGTGTCTCATTTGATATACCCGAATCACCTGACAATATGATCTGGCTGTGACAGATTATCTGATCAATGTCAGCAATTGTGCCAGTTTTAACATTAATATGAACAGTAAGTAAGGCAGAGGAGTTTAAGTGTGAATGCGGGACAGAACGGAAACCTCAGGAGGATGAAATTAAGACCTAGTACAATTTCCTGGGAAGGAATCATGTGTGTGAGGAACTTCAAATATCAAAGAAGAAGAGATGTGTGTAGAAATAAGAAATAAGAACGATTAAGAAACATTCGTCTCTGACAGACAACACTGCAGTGATGAGCTTTTTCAATTCCCAAATATGTTTCAGGGTTTTGTTCAGATTATGAGTTGCAGTTGGAGTGGTCATCTTACCCCTCCTCCTCATGTGCTCGTCTCTACCGCTGTCAATGTCATCTGAAGAGCTGGAGCTCCTCGTCTTCTTCTCAGGATCACGCGCTCCTGAGAGAGCATGAAAATGAAGGACAGGAATAGAAAGAAAAGCATGAAAGGTATAAAGAAACAAGGTACGGTCAGTTTTTTTTTATTTTTGATGTGCTCGGTTCATTCTGCTGAAAGAGTTTGCCAGTGTTAAATCACTGTGACGAGTGCTGACAACTTACAGACTCTGTCACTAGACTTTTTAGATCGCTTTAGCGAGTTTTTGAATGGATGTTAGAGACCCAATAATGCTCTCCAGAGCAAATCACCGCTGTGATAGACGAGTTCAAAAAGAAGGTCCACTCAAGTCAATCCAAATCACTCACCATTACTCCCCAACGCCATTTATCCCCATTACTCCCAAATTGCTCGTCAACACTACTCCCACTCCAATCTTCACCACTACTCCCAATCCGCTCATCACTATTACTCCCAATCCGCTTATCACCACTACTCCCAATCACCATTTATCCCCATTACTCCCAAATCGCTAGTCACCACTACTCCCACTCCACTTGTCACCACTACTCCCACTCCGCTCGTTACCACTACTCCCAATCCGCTCGTGACCATTACTCCCAATCCGCTCGTCACCACAACTCCCAATCCGCTCGTCACCATTACTCCCAATCCGCTCATCACCACTACCCCCAATCCGCTCGTCACCACTACTCCCAATCCGCTCGTCACCACTACTCCCAATCCGCTCGTCACCACTTCTCCCAATCTGCTCGTCACCACTACTCCCAATCACCATTTATCCCCATTACTCCCAAATCACTCGTCACCACTACTCCCACTCCAATCTTCACCACTACTCCCAATCCGCTCATCACTATTACCCCCAATCCGCTTATCACCACTACTCCCAATCACCATTTATCCCCATTACTCCCAAATCGCTAGTCACCACTACTCCCACTCCACTTGTCACCACTACTCCCATTTCGCTCGTTACCACTACTCCCAATCCGCTCGTGACCATTACTCCCAATCCGCTCGTCACCACTACTCCCAATCCGCTCGTCACCACTTCTCCCAATCCGCTCGTCACCACTACTCCCAATCACCATTTATCCCCATTATTCCCAAATCGCTCGTCATCATTACTCCCAATCCGCTCGTCACCACTACTCCCAATCCGCTCGTCACCATTACTCCCAATCCGCTCGTCACCACTACTCCCAATCCGCCCGTCACCACTACTCCCAATCCGCCCGTCACCCCTACTCCCAATCCGCCCGCCACCACTACTCCCAATCCGCCCGTCACCACTACTCCCAATCCGCCCGTCACCACTACTCCCAATCCGCTCATCACCACTACTAACAATCTGCTCGTCACCATTACTCCCAATCTGCTTGTCACCACTACTCCCAATCACCATTTATCCCCATTACTCTCAAATTGCTCATCACCATTACTCCCAATCCGCTCGTCACCACTACTTCCAATCGGCTTGTCACCATTACTCCCAATCCACTCATCACCACTACTCCCAGTCCGCTAGTCACCTTACTTCCAATCTGCTCGTCACCACTACTCCCAATCACCATTTATCCCCATTACTCCCAAATCACTCGTCATCATTACTCCCAATCCGCTCGTCACCACTTCTCCCAATCCGCTCGTCACCACTATTCCCAATCCGCTCGTCACCACTACTCCCAATCCGCCCGTCACCACTACTCCCAACCTCGTCACATACTCCCAATCCGCTCGTCACCACTACTCCCAATCCGCCCGTCACCACTACTCCCAATCTGCTTGTCACCACTACTCCTAATCTACTCATCACCACTACTCCCAGTCCGCTCGTCACCTTACTTCCAATCTGCTCGTCACCACTACTCCCAATCACCATTTATCCCCATTACTCCCAAATCACTCGTCATCATTACTCCCAATCCGCTCGTCACCATTACTCCCAATCCGCTCGTCACCACTACTCCCAATCCGCTCGTCACCACTACTCCTAATCCACTCATCACCATTAGTCCCAATCTGCTCGTCACCATTACTCCGAAAATACAAAACGCGTTTCCTTTCAAGGAAAGGAACCGGTTATTCAGACATACTAACATGAACACAATACATAAAACATACTTACATTACATTTCCAAATTCAATCATATTAAAAATGTTTGGTCTGCAAGGATTTACTGTTTTGTTAGCTTTGTATTTTTGTACTGTTACCAGTTTAGCATCACACCAGTTAAGATTAGCATGCCTAAATCAACACACCTTTATGTAAATAAAAGCCTCAGCAGCACAATTCAGTAGCACAAGCTGCAGTTTAATAAAAAAATAATTAAATTAACATTAAAGAAATACTTTGAATGAAAAGACAACTTGCTGTATTGTGAATCACTTCTAATGTGCAATTCTGCTTTCAGTGTTTGGGCCACATCTCGTAATGAGGGACAGCAAACTACATGCTAAGAAAGAAAATGGTTACAGTTTTGAATTATTATTATTATTATTATTATTATTATTATTATTATTATTATTATTATTATAGCTTTGTTATGTTCTTTAGTGTAGTTTTTATGTGTGCCAGAATAAAACTGAAGCTACATAAGAAAGCTCTTGAGATACTGAACTACTCATCGAGTGTGTGATGATAATCTGGAGCCTATAATGTTCTCCAACTCCTACATTAGCCTA
Organism: Noturus placidus; assembly: GCA_022414735.1. Taxonomy (NCBI): domain Eukaryota; kingdom Metazoa; phylum Chordata; class Actinopteri; order Siluriformes; family Ictaluridae; genus Noturus; species Noturus placidus. The sequence continues at coordinate 58,706 of JAFFST010048467.1, read as the reverse complement.
GCAAAATTAATGATGAACATCTTGGCAGATTGACTTGAACTGAATTGAGGTTCAACTCAACGTAACTTAAAAAATGTAAAAAAAATAAAAATAAATAAATAAAAAAAACTGAAGTCCTCCCTGCTGAAAACTAAAAAATAGAAACCATATAAGCAATCAGCTAACAATTAAAACCATTACTATTACTATTATTGGTCCTTAATGGTATCCACTAGACATACAGTGGGAGAAATAAGTATTGAACACCAACATTTTTTCCAGTTAGCATATTTCCAATCAGGTTATTCATATGAAATTTTCACCAGACGTTGGTATTAACTCAAGAAATCCACACATATAAAGAAATCAAAACATTAAAGTTTATAAATAAAGTTATGTGTAATAAAGTGGAATGACACAGGAAAAAAGTATTGAACACAGTAACTGAGATGTATTTAATACTTAGTGGACAAGCCTTTGTTTGTAATAACAGCTTCAAGATGCTTCCTGTATGAAGAAATTAATGGGCCACAGCATTCAGGTGTGATTTTGGCAACATATTGTCTTTAAATCTTGTTTAATTGAATCCGAGTCAGGTGATTGACTGGGCCTTTCTAACACCTTGATTTTTTTTTTCTCTCTGAAATCAATTGAGAGTTTCCTTTACTGTTTGTTTTGGATCGTTCTCCTGCTGGAAGTCTACCCACGTCTCATCTTCATCATCCTGTTGGATGGCAGCAGATTCTTCTCAAGAATCTTCCAGTAAATGGCTCCATTCATCGTTCCTTCAATTATATGACGTCTGCCAGTACCATGTGATGAAAAACAGCCCCACACCATGATGCTTCCACCTCCAAACTTCACTGTGAGTATAGTGTTTTAAGGGTGATATGCAGTGCTATTTCTTATCAAATCATGGTGTGTAGTATGACAGCCAAAAAAGTAATATTTTGCTCTTATCTGACCAGACCAAATGAGTTTTAGCAAACTCTCAACATGCCTTTTCTTTAGTAATGGAGTCTTGCGGGGTGAGCGTGAGCAGTGTAGTGCATTGCCTATTGTTGTGTTTGACCTTTGTAACAAAAATCCTTTTTTATATACCATCAATTTACTAACCCAGCTGATACTAATTTGCACAGATAGAGGGTTGGTTCCTTGCTGGTTCCTTGTCTTACCTTGAATCGGAGATCTGTTTTTTCTTAGTGTATTCAATAAGTTTTTCCTGTGTCATTCCACCTGACACATAACTTTATTTATGGAATTTAATGTTGTGAATTCTTTATATTTCTCAATTTCTTGAGTTAATACTGATGTCTGGTGAAAATTTCCTGTGAATAACCTCATTGGAAATATATTTACTGAAAAAAATGTTGATGCGTTCAATACATATTTCCCCCACTGTATGTCTGTTTGTTTAGTTTTTTGTCTATTTACTTTGCACTTCCATAAACAGAGGGAGTCATAAAGAGCAAAAAAGCTTTTAGTGGGTAAAAATATTGGCCTTTAGTCCGTCACATTCCTGAAATGTACTGGATTTCTTTATTTTCTCTTGCACTTTGCTGAAATTAAAAACAGAACTGGATTGTATTTCTAAAAGCCAGTTGATTAATGCAAACACATTGCCTCCACAATGAGTCATCAACAGCTTGGGCTCATTGAGAAGCAAACATACCACACACACCGACTTCTGATCTGGTTTCACACACACACACAGAGTATGCAGATGATGCTTCAGTATGTGATGTGGAAGATCAGACTTTACATGTCAGATGCTGGAATAAAAAGCATGCCATCTTTTATAGACATGATTGTGTAGAGGGAATTGATTTGATTAAACAATACACACAAAGCCCAGCTGACAGATATGTTACCAAGCTAAAGACAGGCAAATGCTTTTTTACAGATAAAGATAAATGATTATAGAGGACTTAACTCTTATTCTGTAAGATTTATAAGTTTTATTGCAGTGTCCTGTGTGTGAATGTTGATAGCTAGCTAGCTGGCAAAAGAAGTTATTTTTCATTTACAAATTATAACAAATAGATAGATAGATACGTACAATTAAAGAGAAAAGTTTGTATGCGTCTGAGATGTCATTCAAAAGACAAAGAAACAGGATTTTTACCTAGACATTATTTTGTCAACTCCAATCAGATCTCATGAGAAATACATATAATTTCCAGCAAGCTAGCCTTGACCATAACTTGCCCTTAACCTTATCTTTTCTTATCATGCAAATTGTTACTATGCTGAACTGTTCAAATAGCATGTTATTTATTATTATTAGCATGTTAAGATGTTCATTTCTGAAAACAAACAATTATATTGATTCAAACCTCTGCATCTCCCATTCATTCACTTATTCATCTTCAGTAAGTGCTTTATCCTGGTTGAGGTCACTGTGAATCCGGATTCTTTCTTGGGATCGTGAAGTGGAATGATGTGGGAATGCACCCTGGATGGGAGATCAGAACTTCACAGGGCACCATGCACACACACGTACATTTACACACATTCATACCTAGGGGCAATATTGGAAACCCATGTGGAATCTCCACTCAGTCATTAACATGTAAGTCCTACTTTTGCCTTAATACCTCTAACCTCTTTCATATCCACTGAACCATTTTCAGATCCTCACAATTTCATTTTTCTTCACAGATGTTATAAATCTGCCAGATGTCATATTCAGTCTTTTTCAAACCAGGCCTAGAGACTGAGAGGGTCATGCCTTACCTTCTTTCTGTTGGTGATTTTGTGTCATATTTTGGATTTTCGTTATTATACCTTGGTGAAAGGGGGGGGGGGTAACAGATGGAACTGTATAATGGAGATACATCATCATTTTGATGTAGATTTTATTGCTTATTTCCATTAACCAGGGGAAGTAGTAGATCAGTGGTTAAGATGTTGGACGTCTCACCAGAAGGTCATGAGTTCAAATACCAGTCCCATGAAGCTGCCACTGCTGGGCCCTTGAGCAAGGCCCTTAACTTTCAGTTGCTCAGTTGTATAAGTCGCTCTAGATAAGGACCTCTGCCAAACTCCATAAATGTAATGTAATATAACTGTTTTTGTAATAATATTTATTAGGTGCCAAACACTATGTGCTTGAACCCTACTGTTTTTGCTAGGATTTTTAGGGTTCCAATCACCATAGGTGCTGTAAACCTATTGTAATTGTTAGGCGAAAAATATGCATATAAAAAACACAAGAGCTCTGATTATGCAATCACCACCAGCCAAAGGTGAGAGTTGAAAGGTGAATAATTAATGCTGTTACTGTGTGTTATTTATCATCTCACCTAACCTTGCACTTTAACACAGTCATGACATCATCATTGGAAACAAATGATTATGACCCACTTTTGTAAGACAACACTGCCATCTACTGATTCATCGAAACATCCACAGTGTGTCTGCTTTATCTTTATAACCCAAAATAGAAACATGGATGAAAAGAAATTAAAATTAAATTAAATTAAATTCAGCACTTATGCCAGCTCTACTTTTTCTACATCCACATGACATACCTTATTATTCATTTTGTTTTCACTCATATGTTTGTGTATTTACACTTGCATCTTGCATTGTTACCTTGTAGGTGTACAGTAAGAGTCTATAGATATTTTCTTCTACACGCAGTATCTGTTCACCATTCTCTAGCCTTTAGCCAGGTCAGTTTCCTGCCAAAACACACTAATGGATGGAGATTTTTGGATGCAAAGTATTCTTAGCCCAATAGTCACATTACGTTAGTACTGAGAATGATCTGCTGAATGATGTCTGCTCAGTGGTGGTCCTGTGACACTTCATTGTTCAGGAAGGAGGGCCAAATTACTTCCCAGGGATAAATGAACTACAGTCTGAAAGGTTCAGTTAACTCCCAAGACAGGTGAAGGAACAAGAACAGGTGAAGGAGTTAATGTGGAATAGAGTCACCAATAAGAGAGTCCTGCATCACCATGGCCTGAAAGGCTGTCTCACAAAGAAAAAGCCCCTATTCCAAGATCAGCTAAAAAAAAAAAAAGCCAGACTTAAGTTTGCAGTTTGATCACAAGGATGAATACATAACCTTTTGGAGGACAGAAATTAAACAGTTTTTAAAATAATGTTCAACACTTTATATGGAGGGGCGCACGGTGGCTTAGTGGTTAGCACGTCCGCCTCACACCTCCAGGGTCTGGGGTTCGAGTCCCGCAGGGCCATGTGTGTGTGGAGTTTGCATGTTCTCCCCGTGTGTCGGGGGTTTCCTCCGGGTACTCCGGTTTCCTCCCCCAGTCCAAAGACATGCATGGTAGGCTGATTGGCGTGTCTAAAGTGTCCTTAGTGTATGAATGTGTGTGAGTGTGTATGTGATTGTGCCCTGCGATGGACTGGCACCCTGTCCAGGGTGTACCCTGCCTTGTGCCCGATGCTCCCTGGGATAGGCTCCAGGTTCCCCGTGACCCTGAAAAGGAGTAAGCGGTAGCAGATGGATGGATTTACAATTATAGTCTAGATGGTATTTGAGAATCTTTATATCACATTCAGAAAGGCTGATCCAACTGACATCATTTTCTATATTTTCAATATAATTAAGTAGCATCTCTAAAAAACACCACAGTAAATATTCTTTTGATGTAAAGTTAAATGAATTTATTCCAGGGGATTCCTTTGCACACAATTGTTTACTATAGAAACTCACTGTAGGCATTAAAACAGCTGAAGAAATTTTCTTATCCCACTCTTATCAGCACTCACATAGGTCTAAAAGGCAGGCTGAATGATTTGTCTGATCCAGCTGGAGTCTATCTACCCCCCCCCCCCACACACACACACCCTGACAGAACAGAGAAAGTGAGCACAACATGGTGATCATAACTGAGAGTTCCTCCTTCAGTGACCTGTGGATACAGTCCACACTTCAGTGATCACAGCTCAGAGGAATAGAGAGAGAGAGAGAGAGAGAGAGAGAGAGAGAGAGAAAGAAAGAGGAGGAGAGCTAAAGTCTGAGCTACAGGAAAACCTGTCATTTAAACTTGATGATAGCTTCCGCATATCTCTTCTCTTCTACCTTGGGGAGTATATATTTTTTTGATGCAATCACCTTTTATCAAATAATTCTATGAAACTTTCTGGCATCTGTTAGCACTGAGTCTGCCTTTCTTTATAGCCTTATTAGTTATATTATGTCTATTCTAGAAGTCCACTCAAAAAAAGTAAGATGGTTAGTGCTTACTGTCTACCTCTCCTCAATCCACCTCCAGGGCGCGTGCATCATTGAAATAGGTAATAAATTGTTGCCATTTTCCCAAAAAAATGAGTCACCCATGCCTCTGATGTTGTACTTGATTTTTTTCAAGTTTTAAAAAGAACATTAAATCTTTAAGCCAGACTGATATAACGGGGGGTTGTGGAGAGGTCTAAGACAACAATATTCTGTGCCGAGCAAGTAACGATGCAAAGGCCACAACACTAGCTTGTTTATGGTTCAGAGGCTGACGCTGAGATGAAACACCAAAGATGGCAATTAAAGGACAAACATCCAATCTGATTTTAAGAATGTCGGCCATAGTCCAAAAAAAAAAAAAGAGTTCCAAAAGTTCTGCAGTTTGGGACAGAGTGCAAACATATGACTGAGGTTACAGGGTGAAAGTTTGCATTTTTCACATGTCAGGAACATTGTGATACATTTTAGACAGTTTACTCCTAGAGAGGTGAGCTCTATGGACCACTTTAAATTGTATGAATCTGATGTTGTGGTTTGAATTCGGGTTCGAATTGAGTAGGACGCGAAGCTGGAGGCTCCTGATGATTTCGATTAAAATTTTTATTAATTTGCGCTTTTTGGTCATACAATATACTTTGACTTATTTTACTCCTTATCTTTGCTTATAATTAAAAATTTGTGGTACGTTAAAATGTCTGGAAAGAATACGAAAACCCGAGGTGGCATTCAAACACGACTGAGGCCGAGTGCGTGCGCGGTGAGCGTGTCCCCCTCTCCCCCTGAATCTGCGTTGCCGAGCGGTGATTTTGATCTCACTGCACTCAAGCTTGAGCTGCTGGCTTCATTGAGGGAGGATATCGCTGATATTTTAAAAACGGAGCCCCAGGAGATTCTCAAGGAAGCGCTGTCTACTATCCAGCTTGACCTGCAGGCTGTGAAAACACAGCAGGCTAGTGATAAAGTTGCTACCGAGACTACCATATCAGCGCTGAAAGGTACTGTTGTGGAAATGGAGCACATGCTCTCACATAGCACACATGAAGTCTACTATCGAGACTCTCACTGCGACCGTGACTCAATTACAGAATAAATGTGAGGATTTGGAGTCGAGGTCGCAGCGCAATAACGTTTGAATAATGGGAGTTCCAGAAGGTTCTGATACATGGTCAACTGCTTTTAAAAGTCGTCTTATGTAGTTTATGAATGTGTGTGAGTGTGTATGTGATTGTGCCCTGCGATGGACTGGCACCCTGTCCAGGGTGTACCCCGCCTTGTGCCCGATGCTCCCTGGGATAGGCTCCAGGTTCCCCCGTGACCCTGAAAAGGCCAAATTAAGCCTTTGTTTATGCAGCTCAGGGGTCGGGTTGAGAGCATATTTGTCGTCAATAGCTCGAATATTATCAGATAACTCTTTTTTTCTTATTCTTGTGTTGCTTATTGGCATGAGCAGAATAAGAGATTACCTGTCCTCTTAAGAAGGCCTTCAGAGTTTCCCCAAAGTAAAGAGTAAGGGATTGAAATCACTTTGATTAGTAAGAAGAAAATCATCTATCGAAGTAGAGAAATATTTGCAAAAAGCTGAATCGGATAAAAGTAGAGAATTAAGCCTTCATGGTGGGCGAAAGGTGCGATGTGAAGGTAGAAGAATGTCAAGATTTAGAGGAGCATGGTCTGAAATAACAATTGGTAGATATTCAGACTTTACAACCCGAGAAATTAGAGAATTATTAATAAATAAATCAAAGATTTATGTACGTGAGGAAAAAAAAAAAAAAAGAACATTTTCTCACTGTAGAGTTAAAATAACTCCACGGATCAATGTAACCATTCTGAACTATAAACTCAGAGAACACCTTTGCCATTGCAGAGGGAGTCTTTGTATCCGCACTAGATTTGTCCAAAACTGGGTCAATAACACAGTTAAAATCTGCCCCAAATATCAAGAGATGCGTGTTCAAAACAGGAATCCTTGACAACAAATTATCAAAAGAAAAGGGCACGGTCTTACTGATCAAGATAGAAGCTGGACCAGAAATCAAAATTCGAGTGGAACATATACGATGTCCAGCGATATTGGAGTCTGCATTGATCCCTGAGACGGAGATGGGATTCCTGAAGAATTGCAACATCCGGTTTTTGTCGTTTTAAATGTGTCAAAATCTTGGATCTTGTAATGGGACCATTCAAACTTTTCACATTCCAACTTAGGAATTTGAACACGCTTCGGGTGTTTTCCATCAATTTAGATTAGTACAGAGTGGAGTACAGAGAGGTTGATATCAGTAGGGAAAGGGGGAAAAATAAAAAGGGAAGGAAAATAAATAAATAAAATAAAACAAAAACAAAAAAACCCCCCAAAAAAAACCCCAAAATAAAAAAGGGCCAAAGAAACCCCCCACACAACACAGCATCCCCCCCCCAACCACACAGCATACCATCTCTCACCACCTCCCACCCCACCCACTCTTGTCTGAACATCAGTTAACTTCTCTCCATTCCCAAACAATGGAGGCAGAACCCTACAACACTGGAACAATCCGTACCTATTCTTATTGTGTGAAGTCACTCCCGAGCATAAAGAGTGCCACAATTACCATGTATCTCAGGCAACCTATAGATTTACATGGAAACTGATATGGCTGCCCACAGCCGCGTAGTTTTACAGTCACATTACAGGAATTAATAAATCGTTGACTGTCATTTAGACAGATTAAGATGGAGGATACCGCTCATTAAACCATAGTTGTGCTTTTTGGGGGCAGTCGAACTGCAGGCTCTCATCACCGAAGTCTATCTGAAGGCGAGCAGGGTATCTGAGAGAAGACCGCACATTTTTCTCAGTCTGTGCGCTTGTTTCTCTCGACTTACAAAAACAGAGAGAGAGACACACACAGACAGAGAGACACATACACAGACAGAGAGACACAAGCCCAGACTGAGAGAGTGAGTTAGAATAACAGAGAGACACGCGCACAGACTGAGATATGCACAGACAGAGAGAAAAAGATACAAAAACAGAGACTTAGTTTATTGATTTAGTTTATTGTTCTGTCTTACTCAGTGTGGTCCGAAGTGAGGAGGTGCGTGTGGGGGTGAGTGTGGGAGGTTTTGTGGGGGGTGTGTGGGGTTTTCCCATGCCGTCATCAGTCGTCTTGAGCTAGTTTACCAGCTTGTATCTTCGTCCGCATCCGAACCTTCTGGAACGAGAGAGTGAGAGAGAGAGAGAGAGAGAGAGAGGTTAGCGAAAAACTGTCGAGTCTGCGCGGCTGCTGGGGAAAGAGCGACTATCTTCTCGTGTGCGCCGGCTGTCAGAGCATCGCGACAGTACCCCCCCTCAGCTCCGAGCAAACTGCCGCTGGCTCTGGCGGGCCCAGAGTGTGTCTTGTCGTAAGAGCCCATCTGCATTCCTGTGTTGGACCTGAAATGAAAAGTCTTGTAAGGCAAGAAACCAGCGGGTTACCCTGGAAGTTGTGTCTTTGGCCCATCCACTGCAAGAGGGCGTGGTCCATTACGAGGATGAAGTGTCAACCAGCGAGGTAGTACCGCAGCTCCTCGGTGGTCCATTTTATTGCCAGGGCCTCTCGCTCCACGGCTGCGTATTTTCTCTCAGTGGGGGATAACTTCCGACTGATATAGAGGACCGGGTGTTCTTCTCATTCAAAGGTTTGTGAGAATTGTGCTGAGCCCGGTTTCGGATGCGTCGGTGTGTACCGCGAATGGGAGGGTGAAATCCGAGTTGCGCAGTACCGGCACACTGGTCAGCGCTTGGAAGGCCCTCTCCGCTTCGGCAGTCCACTTCACCGGTCCGGCTGGCCCAAGAAGGCCTGTACCTATTTCTTTGACGAGGGTAGTTCTTCGTGGCTTCGATTTTCTTTGCTTCTGGCTTCAGCGTCCCTCGGCCAATATGATACCCCAGGTATTTTGCCTCGGTCAGCCCTAAGTGGCATTTCTTGGGGTTGGCTGTCAGCCCGGCTTTCCGGAGTCCCTTCAGGGATGGGACAGAAGGTCTGACCATGTGGAGGAGTGGATGACTATGTCATCCAGGTAAGCAGCTGCAAACATGCGGTGGGGCCACAGGAGGATGTCCATCAACCTCTGGAATGTTGCAGGCGCCCCATGTAGCCCGAAGGGGAAAACCCGATACTGCCAGTGGCCGGTGGCCATGCTGAAGGCCGTCTTGGGCCTTGCGTCCGGGGCTAGTGTGACTGAGTGGGAGGGGATAACTATCAAACTCTGATACCTGGTTCAGCTTCCGGAAGTCATTGTAAAGCCACATACTCCTGCCCGGCTTTGGTACGACGATGATAGGGCTGGACCAGGGGCTGCTGGACTCCTCTATGATGCAGTCCCGCAACATTCAGTCGATTTCTTCGTCAATGGCTTTGCGCCGAGCCTCCCGCCAGGCTCCATAGCTGGTCCTGTCGGAAATCCTGGCCGTTGCAGCAAATGGAGGGCGCAGAATCAATTTTTGTGGAACTATTAACCAGAAGAGCTCTACTTTGGGCCACGGCAGAGTGGGAGCAGGGAGATGGTTCTATTTCTACATATGATCAACTGACCGAGCAATTCCGGATCGTCTTTGATAACTCCCTCGACAACATGGAGACTGGGGAGGAACTATTGACCCTGCAACAAGGGACATGCTGCGTGGCAGAATATGTGCTGGAATTCCGTACAACAGCTCGAAGCGAATGGAACCAACCCGCTCCAAAAACCATTTTTCGCCGAGGATTAAATCCTGAATTTTTGATTGAACTTGCATGTCGTGATGATCAGTTAACCCTCAATTCGCTCATTAGCCTGGCCATCTGCCTTGACCTACTGCTACAAAGCCGCCGCCCAATACCCAGCGAGGTGAATTTGAAACTCCCCCCGCTGAACCATGCAGCTAGGTCGATCGAGGGTTAGTAAGTAGGCAAAAGAAAGAAGAGTTTCGATGTTTCTACTGTGGCGAGGAGAGGAACTTAATTCAACAATACCCTCTCAGACAATGCTGTGCGACAAAATAGAACGCTGCGGCTAAGCAGCATCAGCCAGGGGTGAGTGTGGGTCCAGAATCCCGGAGTTCATCTCAATCCGCATTTTTAATTCCTGTCATCTTAGAATACTCAAGCCTGTCTTGTATTTCAGAAGCGCTGATTGACTTGGGAGCAGTGGGGAATTTCATCGACCAGTCCACCATACAGCAGTACAACATCCCAGTTCAACCACTACACACAACACGCGGGATCCAAGCCATCGATGGGGCCCCCATCGATAGGGGGGGGGGGGCGGGGTTAATCACCTGCTGCACTGAACAGATCACCCTCCAAACCAGCGCACTTCATCAGAAGAGTATCGTTTTTTTATGTCACGATTTCAGCCCGACATCCACTGGTTCCAGGCCTTACCTGGCTAGAGCACCAGAACCCGGGCATTTCGTGGACTCATAAGGAGATCATGCACTGGTCCCCTCGTTGCCTTAAAAAATGTATTCATGCACCTGTAATCATGCTAGCAACCACGTCCATAGAGAGTCCGAACAGTACCACCACCGTCCACATTCCCACGTAATACCGGGACCTCAGCAAAGCGTTTTGTAAGGAAAGGGCTAGTGGATTACCACCTCATCGGCCCTATGACTGTGCCATCGATCTGCTTCCGGGCACTACGCCACCCTGAGGATGAGCTTACCCATTAACACAAAAGGAGCAGAGCACTATGAAGGATTATATTCAAGAAGCATAACTCCAGGGTTACAGACAAACCTCTACATCGCCAGGATCCACTGGATTCTTTTTTGTGGAGAAAAAGGGAGGAGGCTTACGACCATGCGTAGACTATAGAGGCTTAAACCAATGTTGCATCAAGTTATTGTTATCCTCTCCCGCTAGTCCCCGTCGCTCTAGAACAGCTGCGTACTGCGACCATTTTAACTAAACTGGATCTCCGCAGTGCCTACAACTTAGTCCGGATCCGAGAAGGGGATGACTGGAAAACAGGGTTCAGCACCACATCCGGGCACTATGAATACCTGGTCATGTCTTATGGACTTTCTAATGCTCCCTCTGTCTTCCAGTGTCTGATCAACGACATCCTAAGGGATATGCTGGGGCGTCACATAATCGTATATATTGACTACATCTTAATCTACTCCAATTCCAATGAGGAACACATTCATCATATCCGTCAAGTCCTGCGACGACTACTTCAACACCAACTATTTATCAAAGCAGAGAAGTGTGAATTCCACAGAGATACGATTTAATTTTTGGGTTATACAGTGAGGAAAAAAAAAAAGTATTTGATCCCTGCTGATTTTGTACGTTTGCACAATAACAAAGAAATGATCAGTCTATAGTTTTACTGGTAGGTTTATTTGAACAGTGAGAGACAGAATAACAACAAAAACATCCAGAAAAACACATGTCAAAAATGTTATAAATTGATTTGCATTTTAATGAGGGAAATATGTATTTGACCCCTCTGCAAAACATGACTTAGTACTTAGTAATTACTTTTTATTTTCAATGCCCTGGCTGAGGGAAGGAGGTTCTCACCCGAGATTTGACGGTACATGGCCCCGTCCATTGATGCGGTGAAGTTGTCCTGTCCCCTTAGCAGAAAAACACCCCCAAAGCATTTTGGTCTCATTTGACCACAACACTTTCACCCAGTTGTCCTCTGGTGGTCAGATGACACCAAAATGGAGCTCTTTGGTATTAACTCAACTCGCCGTGTTTGGAGGAGGAGGAATGCTGCCTATGACCCCAAGAACACCATCCCCACTGTCAAACTTGGAGGTGGAAACATTATGCTTTGGAGGTGTTTTTCTGCTAAGGCGTGCTGTGGAGCATGTGAGCACGCTGCTGAGCTGCTTTTCCCTTTGTTGACAATCATGACATTTCGACACGTGCATTTTGTTAATGTTTCTATTGTCTCCTCCCTGTTCTGTCATTGGCTATTGTTTCACGTGTGTTTCAATTGTCCTCAGCCATCAGCCATTACAAAGCTGATTATGTTGGCATTTATACCACGCGCCTCCCAGCACACGGCGCGGAATATTAGACTAGAATAGATTAGATATAGTAGGTATGATAGATACCATAGTCACAGTCCATGTTTCGTGTTCTGTTTTCATCTTGTCTGTTTAGTCCACGCTGGTTTCTCAGCTCTCAGTTCCTCACTATAATTCATGTTTTTTGTTTTGTTTATCGACCATGTTTTCTGTGACGTCGACCTTGATTCCTGCCTTGCCCGTTTACTGATCGCCTGACCCTTGCATGTTTGTGGATTACATTTATGGATCACGTTTGTGGATTTACCTGCCTGTGTAATAAATAAAACTGTTACTAACTGCGAATGCATCTGTCCCAATCTCCGTACGTCACGCTCCATGACAGGGGTCTGTAAATAATAATTAGAGGAATTGACTTATTTTTTGTGGCTACATAAGTTATACTGGTATAACGCATTTCAAAAGAATTAAATTTATAACTAGGTTTTTGTATGACGCCTAGATTTTGATTATGGATGAGACCAACACCTCCTCCTCTACCAGTTGAACGAGGCTGATGTACATAGCTGTAGGAGAACTGGCTTCATTTAATGCTATATACTCGTTTGGTTTAATCCAAGTTTCTGTTAAACACATTAAATTACATTCCTGATCAGTAATGATTTCATTAACAATAAGAGCCTTAGACGCAAATGATCTAATGTTTAATAGTCCTAGCTTCAGATTAAAGATGCTGGATGTGCATTTAGTAAAATTTTATTTTATGTTAATTAGGTTACTAAGACAGACTTTCTGAGATTTTCTATGTATTTGTATAGCTCGGAGAACAGACAGTCTCTATGGTATGTATCTCTACAAATGTCTCTATAGTATTTATCTCTGTTATCCCTCTATTTATTCTGGTGTGAAATACTCAGTATAATAACTGTTTCACTCAGTATGAGTGTTCAGTTTCATGCTTTCAAAGTGGAGGACATATAATGCCATATAACACCACAATGACCATGTGAGATGTTTCTTCTTTTTATCAGCTTTACTATGGGGAAACAAGCATTTCACACATCACTGATGTGCAGACATTATCTACTCCATAACCTCCCCCCTTCCCCTCCCAATATCACAGATATCAGACAACAGAAATAGTTCTGTACATCAGACAAAATATTTACATTTTACCATATTGTGGGAATCTATTTGATTTAATTCACATGATCTTGGCTTCCACTGAGAATTTTTCGCAACCACTGCAAATTTTAATGGAGAGACTCTCCGAGAGAGGTTGGGTCAGCATTTTTGTGCTTGTTCCAGTATCCATTTTACAGTCCTTACAGGATTTCACCATGATATTTTTGTGATTGTTGTGGTCAAAAATGCTTGATTTTGCTGTGGCTTTTTTTTTTAAATTTGCGATGCAATTTGCAGATTTTTTTTTTCGGTGCAAAAAGCTACTTGGATTGGCAAAACTGCCTGTCTTTCAGTGATGTTTGTTGGTAAATGAGACCTTTTAGCTGTACTCATGTTCAATGCACGTAAATTGAAGAGGGCTTTGGCTGAATGTGTGTAGTGCTGATGTCACATGACGCGTCTTAGCCCAAATCTGTGAAAATCCTGCTATAATTTCGAAAAATATCACAGTTTCCTTGATTTTACGTTAATTTCTGCGATCATAAAATCCTGGAGTGACTGAATATGTGCAATAATAACTCTACGGAAGCTTAGTGGGGCAGTGAGAACTCAAGTTAATGGAAAAGCATCTTCCATGTGAAATAACATTTCCAAAATTGTTTTGTGAAATAAAAGGCAATAAGTATTAATTAGGTAATAAGGCAATAAGTATCTCCCACACTGTTACCTGCACTCACACACATTTTTAACACATCCCTCTCTACTGGCACGTACACTACCTCATTTAAGCAGGCCCGGGTTACCCAACTGCTTAAAAAAAAACATCATTTGACCCTGCTGTAGTTGACAACTACAGACCTGTTTCCCTCCTCCCTTTTCTTTCCAAAACTCTTGAAAAAGCTGTTTTTAATCAACTCTCTAATTTTCTCACACAGACCAATCTCCTAAACACCAAGCAGTCTGGCTTCAAGAGCAACCACTCTACAGAGACTGCTCTGCTTTCCGTCACTGAAACCTTACGACTAGCAAGAGCAACCTCTAGGTCATCTGTCCTCATCCTGCTTGACCTCTCTGC
>JAFFST010048467.1:33609-44298 GCA_022414735.1 Noturus placidus | reverse complement strand
CTTCTGTCAACTCTCTCCAGCCTGGGCATCACTGGAACGGTTCTGCGCTGGGTGGAATCCCATCTCTCTGACAGATCTTTCAAGGTATCATGGATTGGAGGTATTTCTGAAATTCAGCAACTCACCACTAGCGTTCCACAGGGGTCAGTTCTGGGTCCACTTCTCTTTTCTATCTACACGACATCTCTAGGGCAGGTGATTGAGTCTCATGGCTTTTCATATCATTGCTATGCTGATGACACCCAGCTCTATTTGTTCTTCCAGCCTGATGATCCATCAGTCTCTGCACGCATCTCTGCTTGTCTCTCAGACATCTCAGCCTGGATGAGGGAACACCACCTTAAGCTCAACCTGGAAAAATCTGAGCTTCTTGTCATCCCAGCCTGTCCCGCAATCAACCACAACCTCACTGTACAGCTCGGCACAACCACACTCAAACCAACCAGGACGGCCAGGAACCTTGGGGTGACTCTTTATGACAGCTTGAACTTTACAGACCACATCTCAACAACTGCTCGGTCCTGTAGATTCATCCTGTTCAACATCAAGAAAATCCAACCCTACCTCACCTAACAGGGCACACAGATACTAGTCCAGGCTCTTGTTATCTCAAAACTGGACTACTGCAACTCTCTACTTTCGGGCCTCCCAGCCAGCTCCATCAAAAACCCTGCAGATGATTCAGAATACTGCAGCACGCCTTGTCTTCAATCAGCCGAAAAGAACCCATGTCACACCCCTCTTCATCTCCCTCCACTTTTTGTTAAGGATGCAAACATGATGTGCTACATTAGAAATGTTGTTAAAAGTGCATAGTAATACAGTTGTTTGTTAATCTTAGTCCGTATTAAGTGTCATGACAGGAATAGATAGATCACATCTAAGAACTCAAAGAACACAGGAGGGTGTGGTAAGAGGAGGAAGAAATTAAATATTTAGAAAGTACATGGTTTAACTGTAGATTGATGTTTTATGGAGATTGCTCTATATGGCCACCATGTTCCTTTATCTTTCCCTCTCCCTCTAAAGAGGAGTCCCAGTACTGTCAGAAAGAGTGCTGGAGGGCTGATTCATTACCCTTCTCTCTCTCTTGCGCTCTCTCTCTCTCAGTGTTCTCTCCCTCATGCTAATTACTCGAACTAGCTGACCTTCCACATATCCTACTTTCCCGGCTCAGGTTATCGTGTGTTATGCTCCAGAGACGTTTGAGACATGGAGGCCGTTTATTTCTGCCCCGTTCCCCAGCAGCCACTTGCACTCCTCCAGCGGGCATAACATACAGGAGGTCCACAAAGGGATGAAGCTGCATGTACCCGAGTGTGTGTGTGTGTGTGTGTGTGTGTGTGAATATTAAAGATTAAACTAATGGCTATTCTACACATTGCTGCTCAGACTTAGCAGTAAGAAAAGTGAAATTCTCCACTTAAAAGTGATGGATGAGCTACAAATGAAATGCACTTTAGCTACAGTATAAGGCTAACATTGCTAATAAATTACGAACCCTTATTGTCTCCAGTTTAGCAACCCATCATTTGTATGCTGTTAAATTTGACTAAACACTTTGATGCCGATTTTATTCACACAAAAAAAAAATACAGAAATGAGAACAAGTTGGTGGAACAAAGTGACGAAACCTCAGAGATAAAAGAGATTAAAGCCATGTTAGGCACATTTTCACATGGAGCTGTCAGTGTGTCATAACATCACCATGAATCAACACCTATAAAAACACACACGCTTTATATTTAGCTATGAAAAGAACCATCAATGTAATATTTCCACACCGAGCCACAGATATTAAAATTCTCTTTTCTAAAAATACTAAATCATATTAACATTAAGATCACTTTCCCCCACAGCCAAGAGGTCTATAAATCACCACGGACAGAATGAGACCAATAACCGCTCACCTGCACCACCATGGCGCAGCTTTTTATAGGAAGAGAGAAAACTGTACTGTATGTCAGAAAATTCCCTTTACTGAAATTCTGCAGCAAGACACAGCTCCTAAACTGCAAAGATAAACAAGCCACTTTGGATTATCACTCAATTTTCTGTTTAGGAAACAAATGAGACATTGTGGCTTTCTGTCCCACTCAACAACACACACATCCTATCCTGATTCAAAGACATGCCCATCTCTTCCGCTGGCCCACATAGACGCGCCCATCTCTTCCTCTGTCCCACATAAAGACACGCCCATCTCTCCCTCAGTCTTATTCAAAGACACGCCCATCTCTTCCTATGTCCATTCAATGACATGCCCATCTCTGTCCGTCCCATTTAAAGACACGCCCATCTCTGCATCCGTCCCTTGCAAAGACACGCCCATCTCTCTCTCCGTCCCATTCAAAGACACGCCCATCTCTCTCTCCGTCCCATTCAAAGGCACGCCCATCTCTCCCTCAGTCCTATTCAAAGGCACGCCCATCTCTCCGTTTGTCCTATTCAAAGGCATGCCCATCTCTACGTCCATCCCACTCAAAGACATGCCCATCTCTACGTTCGTCCCACTCAAAGACACGCCCATCTCTACGTTCGTCCCACTCAAAGACACGCCCATCTCTACATCCGTCCCATGTAAAGGTGTTTCACATAGAGCTCCACAGTTATGGAACAGTCTTCCAATTAGTGTTTGGAACTCAGACACAGTCTCAGTGTTTAAGGCTAGGCTTCAAATGTATTTGTTCACTCTAGCCTACCCTGACTAGACTTTCTATTATGCTAGACCTGCCTGGTCTGTCTCGGATGTCCTACCTCTGGATGGAGCTCTCATCTACTCCAATTCCAGACTGCCGGGACTATGGCTTCTTCTAAGCCATACAGATTTAATATATTGATTAATATAAATCAATAATGAACTCTTTCAGAATATCTGTTGTTAATATCTGCAGATGAGAATGGGTTCCCTTCTGAATATGGTTTCTCTTAAGGTTTCTTCCTCTTAAACATCATAGGAAGTTTTTCCTTGCCACTGTCGCCATTCAGTGGCTTGCTCAGTTGGGATAAATTCGCACCTTTAATATCTGTATACCCCATATTGATATTTCTGTAAAGCTGCTTTGAGACAATGTCCGTCGTAAAAAGTGCTATACAAACAAAACTGAATTGAAAAATTTTATTGAATTAAAGACATGCCCATCTCTTCCTCTGTCCCACATAAAGGGTCATTTTGTTCAAGAATCACGTTCTACAAATCTCCTTCATTCACTGAGCCCCAATAATTACTTTTGAGACTTGGTGTTGGGGGTGTTTACTTTCACTGATTTCCGCACCCAAGGACAGTGTGCTTGGTCATATTTGCATCATGGCTCCAAAGTCAAATGATTCAGTGCATGGTTTGTTCGTTTATCACTTTACATCCTGGTCAGGGTGGCGGGTGATCCAGAGCCTATCCTGGGAATACACCTTGGATGGGACGCCTGTCTATCACGTATCACATGGCACCATGCAACCGTTCACACGCAACATTCACACACCCACTAACATCTACGTACGATTAAGAGTCACCAACCCACTTACAATGAATACACCACTGAGAGGAATCTAGAGAACCATGAAGCCCATGTGTAGACAGAGCTCAGGATCGAATCCCAGAGGTGGCAATGCTACAAACATATCAAAGATACAGTCCCCTCCAAAACTATTAGAACAAAAAGGCTGAGATATTTCAGTGAGACCAAAAGGCGAACACGAGACGAGAGTTCTGGTTTTATTTCCTGGTATTTATATGTTAACGTGTTAAACAACAAAACATAGCACATTTGGTATCAGACTACCCAATTTGTAGGCAAGCAAAAATGTTGGAACATGTGACTGACAGGTGTTTCTTGCTACCCAGGTGTGTCCTGTTAGATTGATTATTTAAACAGTAAGTAGCTCTGAATATCAACTCTTGCGGATAAACCAAAATGAAGATCAGAGAGCTGTCGATATCTTCAATGGTCTTGCCTTTCCAATAGTTTCCCAGGGAGATGTACTATTTTACAAACACCTTGAAGAATTGTATTGTATTGTAAGAGGTGCTGTCGAGCGGGAAATGGAGTAGGTCAGTTTTAGTTTGAGTTCCCGTCAAACTTCTGTTTTTTTTTTTTGTTTTGTTTTTTTTTTTAAGTTAATAAGGGTTTTTCATAGTTAAATACTAGCAAACCCTGTTTGGACACATTTTCTTAACTTGATTGTACATATATTTGCGTGAAGATGGCGGCAAACTTGCGGAAATATAAATTCACCGAGGCAACCAAACCTAGGCCCAGCACCACCTTGGCCGCGAATTCTGCTGCTTCTCCGGGCTCGGCGCCCCCGCCCCTGCTGAATAGCCAGGAGTTGGATGCTGAAACTTTGAAGATGGATATCCTGCTTTCGCCAAGGGTCGTCATTGCTGCCGTGATAAAAACTGAGCTGAAAGTGCACTTGCTAAAGGTTTCGACTTTCTTAAGAGCGAGTTGCAAGCAGTGAAAGCAGAATTACAGAACAATACGGCCACAATTCACTCCAAAATCGACCAGATGAAAGTTAAAGTTTAAGGCGGCTGTGGCTCAGTTGGTAGAGCGGGTTGTCCACTAATCCACTAATCGTGAGGTTGGCGGTTCGAATCCCGGCCCGGGTGATCCCATGCCGAAGTGTCCTTGGGCAAGACACTGAACCCTAAGTTGCCCCCAATGGCAAGCTAGCACCTTGCATGGCAGCTCTGCTACCATTGGTGTGTGAATGTGGTCATTAGTAAGTCGCATGTAAAATGATATTTCTGTAAAAGCTGCTTTGAGACAATGTACCATTGTAAAAAGCGCTATACAAATTGTTAAATTATTAAAGAGATGGAAGGTGGGCTAACGACCTGTTCGGACGAGGTGGCGGTCTTACAGACTACGGTGAAGGACCTGGCAGTTGAGGTTACTGGACTCAGGAATAAATGTGAAGATATGAAGGGAGACTGAGGAGATGTAACATCAGAATTCTGGGGGTGGTGGAATCGAATGGATCCAGCTCCACAAAATTGGTCTCGAAGCTACAGAGAGAGATACTACAGCTGGATAGAGATGTGCTTGTGGACCGCTCTCATAGAAGCCTGGGTCCTGTGAGGAAGGATGGGAAACCACGTGCCATCATCTATCATTATGACTGACTTCAGTATTCCCAATGGATCGGATGGTAGTTTGGTTAATGTCGTGAGCTGGAATGTTAAGGTATTAATCATCCTTTGAAGAGAAAGAAGGTATTTACACATCTGCAACGGCTTAATATAAATATTGCGTTTCTTCAGGAGACACATCTACAGTCATCAGACCATTCTAGATTGAGAGGGGAGTGGTCAGGACTGGTATTTCATTTAAATTTCCATTCGAAGGCTAATCTTAATTGATAGAAGTACACCATTTACGATGACAAGTGTGGACGCTGACCCCGCCAGGCACCATGTTATTGTTGTTGGGCAAATTTATAAACTTCCGGTCATTTTGGCCAAAGTTTATGCACCAAACTGGGATGATTCAAATGTTCTTTACAAAAAATTTTTACCGCCTACCAAATATGGCATCGCATTACCTTACCCTCGGCGGTGATATGAACTGTACACTCTCCCCTGTGCTGGATCATAGCTAACCCAGATTCTCGTCCCTGTCTACAGCAGCGTGTTCTATCCAGCTTTTCCTCGAGTCATCCTCAAGGTAGACGTGTGGCGTTTTCGCAACCATGCTTCCAGGGGTTACACTCCTTTTTCTCCTCCATTCATAATACATATTCCCATATAGACTACTTCTTTTTGGACAAAAGAATGCTTCCCCCCATAGCAATCCAATTACTGCCCTTGGAGACTCAATCCTCTGATTCTGTCGGATGATGTTTTTACTAGTTTTATTGCTTCTGAAATTTTGGGGGGTTTTTTGGAGGTTAATCTAACACCTGGAATGTCCTGACGATTTGGGAATCGCTGAAGGCGTACTTACGAGGTCAGGTCATCTCATACTGTGCTAATCAGAAGAAAGTGAACATGGTTTGACTTAAGAAACTGGCGAAAGAGATTCTTGAGCTGGATAGGGCACATAACCAACTACCCTCTGCAGATTTTAGGAAGAGGCATTTGTCATTGCAGACAGATTTTAACCTTTTATCAACAAGGCAGGCTTAGTATCTAATCTCCAAATCACGATACGGGTTTTATGAGCATGGGGAGAAGGCTGTATGGATTCTTGCTCACCAGCTGAGACAGAGGACTGCTAATCTGACCATCTCTGAAATATATGATGAGCATGGCTCAAAATGTAAAGATAATCATAAGATTAACTCCAGTTTTCAAGCTTTTTATGTCAGCTCCGGCTCATCTGTTGACTCTTCTGCATTGGAAGACTTTTTCAGGACACTGGTTGTTCAAACTTAGATCTAGGGGAGGCCACAAGGTCGGAGGAAGAACTCTCGGTTGGAGAGATAGCATCAGCGATTGGCTCTATGTAAAGCGGCAAGTCCCCAGGACCGGACGGTTATCCCACCGATTTCTATAAAAAGTTTTCAAGGCAAGTCTCCCCTTTGTTATTGTCAGTTTTCAAGGAGTCGTTCTCTTTGAGAGCTCTGCCATCTATAATGCGTCAAGCACGAGTGCAGACTTAACGTCCAATTTCTTTCTACATACCGATGTTAAAAACCTTGCTAAAACCCTGGCACGTCGCTTGGAGGGAGTTTTTCCATGTATTATATTACCAGACCAAACAGGCTTTATTAGGAATCGATACTCTTTTTCAACATCAGATGCCTCTTTAAGCCCCTCTATAGCCCCTCCCCTCCTGGTACCCCAGAAGTGGTGCTTTCATTTGACGCTGAAAAGGCATTTGACCGGGTGGAGTGAGGCTATCTTTTCAGCGCGCTGGAGAGGTTTGGATTTGGTCCCAGGTTCATATCATGGATCAAACTTCTATATACGTCTCCAAGGACTGCAGTTCGCACTAATAATAATTTGTCCACCTACTTCGAGCTCCAGCGGGGTAAGAGGCAGGGATGTACTCTATCGCTACTGCTATTCGCCATTGCAATGGAGCCACTTGCTGTGGCGCTAAGACAGAATACCGACATTAAGGGGATCCGGCATGCGGGGATAGAGCATAAAGTCTCTTTGTATGCGGAAAACATGCTATTGTTCAGCTCACAGCCCCTTGAGAGTCTCCCTGAAGTAATGACCCTATTCGAGGCTTTGGGCAGTATATCAGGTTAAAAAAGTGAACTGATGCCTGTTGGGGAGGGGGCATTTCAGGTACCATTGAGCTCATACCCTTTCAAGATTAGTCTAAAGAAGTTTAAGTACCTCAGAGTGGGGGTTAGGCATAGTTATAAATATCTATACCTTGCTAATAATCAGCCTCTCTCCCTGGGGGGCAGAATCAAAACTATGAAGATGAATGTGCTGCCTAAATTTTTATGTTTTTCATTGTTTCCCATTCTTTCTTACAAAATCCTTCTTCTTGAAACCGAACAATCAGATATCAGCCTTTATCTGGAACAAAAAGCCACCACGGACCAAAAGGCATATATTGCAGCGACCTCGAGCGAAGGGCGCTCCCAAACTTCATATACTACTACTGGGCAGCTAATATAAGATCACTGCTGTACTGGATGGGAGAAAGTGTGGCAGCCCCAGTATGGACAATTATGGAGGGGGCGTCCATTGTGTCCACCTCCCCAGCGGCCCTACTGTGTGCTAAATTACCATTCGCACAAACTCTGTCTAGCTTTACCTCTAATCCAGTTGTTGTACACTCAATTAAAATTTGGAATAATTTTAGAAGATCTTTCTCTTTTGGGGACTTGTCACTCATGGGGCCAATTGCAAATAATCATCTGTTTATCCCATCTTTGTTGGATAAGACTTTCGTTACTTGGTTTAGAAAGGGGCGGTCTTACTGGCTAATCTCTATTTTGAGGGTGTTTTTGTCTCTTTCGAGCAGCTAATGCAGAAATACGACATTACCAGATCGCATTTTTATAAATATTTGCAGCTTATAAGCTTTGTGGCCTTAAATTTGGACACCTTCCCGCTGTGCCCTTCCGATTCGCTATTAGATGCAATATATATAATAGTTTGCATGTATTGTAACTTGGATTTTGAAAGGTCTAGGTCAAAGGTCAAGGACATAAAGATGATTGACAGGTGACATGTGTATATGGGGGGGGGGGATATGGGTGGAAGTACAGGATGTATTAAAAATTAATCCCCGTGACGGTCGTATGGAGTTCATAGTATAATAATTTTTATTGACAGGTGACAGTTGTATGCCAGATGTCTAGGATGGTTTGGTTAGGGTCCTGGAAAAAAAAACTTGAATTATTCTAGGGCCCTTCAGCTTTGATTGAACCACATTTACAAAATTATATTTTACATATCCATGTTTAATTCCTAGTTTCCAGCCACCATTACCGCATGGGAGGAAATCTACTTCATCAGATGTGTGATGTACATCTAGACAATTGATAAACTATACACAGATTGTGTGAATGTTCCCAAATAACATTGGTCCAGATCCATAGTTTACATCATCTGCCCTCAGGTATTTAATCTGTATTACGAGTACTGATCAGGTTAGAGGAAGAGAACGTGTAGATTTACTGTTCATTGGAACTTTATTATTTATTTTCATATTCAGTTTTTTAATACATCTTATTATTATTTTTATGAAGTACCTTCACCCTAGGAGAGTTTGACGTCTAACATATTGTATTTTCATCAGGTGCTCCACCGGCACCCTAGTTGAAAAGAAAGTCAAACATGTTAATGTTTGCAGTGCAAGAGTAAGGAAAATATTTTCACTGAAATATTTCAGTGAATTTTACCTTGAACACCATGGTGGACGTTCCCGAATTGAAGTACTGTACAAGTTCTAAGCATTAGATCAACCCTAATAAACTTTAAGTAACGTTGTCACAGAGGGTGTAAATATTTTCACACTACATGAATGGTGGAGATACGTATAGACTGTGGAACAGAAATGTACTCATTGTGTCTCCACCGATTTATTTCACATTGCAGCACAACCATTTTTCTTTTCTATCATTATGGATGAATCACTCGTTTATTTTAAAATACCATCTTTAAATGTTTTCTACCTCCTAACTAAACCTTGGACTTAAGACATAATCTTTGGAAATGTTGATGCCCTGCTCAGTTTTAAACAACTACGTGTTTACTATATCTTCCTGAATAAATTGTCAAACTAACATCTTGTTTTTTTGATTTTTCCTTGACCAAAAGTCAGGTCCTCTCTCATTTCAAACAGGTTCATTGGGGATGTGGGTCATCAAATCTTAGACAAAAGGCTTATGTTTTTACGGACAGTTCGGTGTGAGTATACTCTTTGCTGAGCCATTTCCCGAAATAATAATAATAATAATAATAATAATTTATCAATTTGTATAGCGCTTTTTACAATGGTACATTGTCTCAAAGCAGCTTTACAGAAATATCATTTTTACATTTACAAGCGACTTACTAATGAGAGCACGTTCACAGCAGAGCTGCCATGCAAGGAGCTAGCTTGCCATTGGGGGCAACTTAGGGTTCAGTGTCTTGCCCAAGGACACTTCGGCATGGGATCACCCGGGCCGGGATTCGAACCGCCAACCCCACGGTTAGTGGATTAGTGGACAACCCGCTCTACCGACTGAGCCACAGCCGCCCTATATTAATATAAATCTTGCTTATAGTTTAAACAATATGCACAAATCTTTTAAAAACAGCCCTTAAAGTACCCAGGTGAGAAGATATGCTATGTGCTACATATTTTCATTTCCTTCAGACATATTGTTACTTCAGTATCCACAATGAATAACACCGTTGGTTTTAGCCATTATTTCAGTAAAAGAGAAAAACAACATCGTACAGCCTTGAAAGAATGTAGACATGTTTCATACATCACCCTGTTTTTCTAAATTTAATGTGTGTGTTTGTATGATAAATTGTTTTTAAAAAGTTGTAAACATTGTTTTGATGAATTGTGATGACTTAATAATGGTGAATATATAGAAAATATACTGAAAATATCTATGAGGTGTAATCAATAGGTCTAACTAACCTTTGGATATGTTAATAAAGTGTACTCAATATGTAACAAACATTTAGAATTATTACTTAAGCATAAATGAAAGAAATATTGGTATAATCTACAGTGGTGTGAAAAAGTGTTTGCCCCCTTCCTCATTTCCTGTTCCTTTGCATGTTTGTCACACTTAAGTGTTTCGGAACATCAAACCAATTTAAACAATAGTCAAGGACAACACAAGTAAACACAAAATGCAATTTGTAAATGAAGGTGTTTATTATTAAAGGTGAAAAAAAAATCCAAACCATCATGGCCCTGTGTGAAAAAGTGATTGCCCCCCTTACTATAACTGTGGTTGTCCACACCTGAGTTCAATTTCTCTAGCCACACCCAGGCCTGATTATTGCCACACCTGTTCACAATCAAGGCATCAATTAAATAGGAGCTGCTTGACACAGTAAGGTCCACCAGAAGATCCTTAAAAGCTACACATCATGCCGAGACCCAAAGAAATTCAGGAACAATTGAGAAAGAAAGTAATTGAGATCGATCAGTCTGGAAAGGGTTATAAAGCCATTTCCAAAGCTTTGGGAATCCAGCGAACCACAGTGAGAGCCATTATCCACAAATGGCGAAGACATGGAACAGTGGTGAACCTTCCCAGGAGTGG
>JAFFST010048467.1:16310-27067 GCA_022414735.1 Noturus placidus | reverse complement strand
AGTGATGCCTTGATTGTGAACAGGTGAGGCAATAATCAGGCCTGGGTGTGGCTAGAGAAATTGAACTCAGGTGTGGACAACCACATAGTATGTTATAACAAGGGGGGCAATCACTTTTTCACACAGGGCCGTGATGGTTTGGATTTTTTTTTCACCTTTAATAATAAACACCTTCATTTACAAATTGCATTTTGTGTTTACTTGTGTTGTCCTTGACTATTGTTTAAATTGGTTTGATGTTCCGAAACACTTAAGTGTGACAAACATGCAAAGGAACAGGAAATGAGGAAGGGGTCAAGCACTTTTTCACACCACTGTATGTGACATCTGTTTTTGTGCAGTGGTTGGGAATCTCTCATTGATACAGGTCTCAGAAATTGGGGGGTGGTTTGTGTGTCCGTGTGTGACCACGTGATGATGGGGGTGAGGTATTTGGGGGATTCTCTCATTGATACAGGACACCAGAAAGGTGGGTAACATCTGTTTTTTTATGCAGTGGATAGTGTGTGATTCTCTCATTGATACAGGACACCAGAAGGCGGATGACATCTGTTTATACAGAATCCATAGGAAATAGGTTATTTTTTCTTTATTCCACATCCCTTACAATTGTCACGGTGATTAATTTTAATAGTCTACATCCTAGACATCTGGCATACAACTGTCACCTGTCAATAAAATTTATTATACTATGAACTCCATACAACCGTCACGGGGATTAATTTTTAATACATCCTGTACTTCCACCCATACCCCCCTCCCTATACACCTGTCAATCATCTTCATGGCCTTGACCTTTGACCTAGACCTGTCAAAATCCAAGTTACAATACATGCAAACTATTATATATGATGCAATTTTTAAATGTAACCTGCCTAGGAAGCAGACAATAAGGGTTATCTATGACCTACTCAGCATGCATGATTTGTAGTCCCTATATCTCCTTAAGAGTAAATGCGAGACGGACTTGGGCGAATCAATTTCTGATACTGATTGGTGCAAGATGATCCCGAGGATTTTCTCCTCCTCCATATGTCTCAGACATGCGGTTGTCCAATTTAAAATTGTTCACAGTCTGCATTGGTCCAAAGCTAGACTCTCGAAGATTAATTCCAACATAGATCCCACATAAGATCGATGCAGACAGGCCCCAGCCTCTACTGTTGTATGTTGAATTTTGTTTCTTTTAATCTCTTCTTTTCTATAGTGGTCTGGCTTAATAATGTGTAATGTGTAGGTTCTGCGTCTGGCACGGGGTGGTTTGGTGGGGCGGTTATCTTTGCTCGGCTGGTGTTGCATGTTTAATTTGAAAAATGTTAATAAAGAAACCTTGATGAAAAAAATGAATTGTATTGCAGTACCCAGTCTATGCATAAATATGATAGAATATGCATTAATATGATAGACGGTCAAACGCAAAACAATTTGCACGACTAAAGACACTGAACCTAAGTTGCCCCCAATGGCAAGCTAGCACCTTGCATGGCAGCTCTGCTACCATTGGTGTGTGAATGTGCTCTCATTAGTAAGTCACTTGTAAATGTAAAAATGATATTTCTGTAAAGCTGCTTTGAGACAATGTACCATTGTAAAAAGCGCTATACAAATTGATAAATTAAATTAAATTAAAGTAATTCCTGACACGTCTTACAGAAAACCAAATGATTTATTTTACATTTGAAACATAATATGGGTCTGTTCATAATTCCAACATTTTCCACACGAGTTTCGGAAATGGCAGGAGGAAAATTACTCATTTAGCTCCCACAGTGGGAAAGAAAATTCATTTCAGACCTTGACTCACGGCGTGAGAGACACTGCTGCACGAATGGATTTCCCTGAGAAAGGCAAGAGCCTCCGAGTTCTGCTTTGATGTATCGCATAAGGACGCAAATAATAAAATTACCCTGTTCATCCTTCTGCATAATAAACAAGCTGGTTTCAGACCTCTGTCAGCCATGAAAGAAATATTGAGCTCACTTCTCAGGTTTAAGAACTTAAATGTCGGGAGTGTGTTTTCACATCAGCAGTAGGCAGCAAGGAGTGTGTTAAACACAGTGTCTATGTTTAGTTGAATAAAAGATACATTGCTGGCTAAATATATTTAAAGCCCAGTTATTGCAATTTTCCCAAAAAAACCAAAAAAAAAACCAAAAAAAAAAAAAAAAAAAAAAAAAAAAAAAAAAAAAAAACAAACAAAGAAGCATTCACACAAAAACCAATAAAAAACTAGTTACTTTTGTGATGCACCAGCACTCAGTCATAAAGCTATAATTTGTGTATCTGTCAATCCTCTACATTTAAACATGTATTGAAATATTTCAGTACTTTTTAAGATTAATATAAATGCTGATTGATGTTCCAGTTTTTCCTCTACACTGACTAGACAATAACACAACTGCTGACTCTACAAGTGGTTCTTTAAAGAGGAATCAAATTCCAAACAAAAGTGCTGTGAAAGATATCCAACCTCACACACACGCCTTTCTCAGACTCAATTTTCTCCATCTTGTTGCCCAATCCAATAAAACAACTGGAAAACATAAAACATCACCAAGCAAGAGAAAAACAACCAAACAATTGCACATCACTTAAGAGAACAAAGATAAACCAGATTTATGAACCATATTGTTTCTAAATGGGCTAGGCTTGGCCATTCAGTGTGTATCGAATTTGTGTGTCCCTTATTCACGGATGTCCCATAACATTCGATTCCACTACCATATAAAAATCCAGTTCAATAAAGCGTGGTATTTTACTTCTCCTTAGGGAAAAGGTAAGTGGAGCAACGGTAACCTCAGTGTGTCACTGTGCAAATGCAACCTTTATAACCTTTATATAGACAAACACATTTTCATTTTAATATCTGGTTCACTTGCTCTAGCTTTCGGAGGGATGTTGGTTTAGGCTATGACATTTGGGGTCTCATCATCATGCTCACGGTTGCCAGCTTAATGACTGTCACTAAAATTGGCGCATTTGTGCGAGTCAACTTTTCCATGGATCAATCACTAATCATTCATTGTTTTGACCAATCAGTTATCACCACTGTTCTCAACAACTTACCCATCCATTTTCTATACTGCTTATCCTACAGGGTCGTGGGGAAGCTGGAGCCTATCCCAGGGAGCATGGGACACAGAGCGGGGTACACCCTACCCAACAAGTACTCTCTGATCACCATTCTTTCTATTGAATAATCACTGATCACTACTGTTTTCAATGACTGATCATGGTTGAAACCAATTTTCTCAACACTTAATCAATAGTAACCATTGTTTCCAGTGACTAATCATTGATCACCATTGTACCCCCTGGCTAACTACCAATTTCTATTGTTCCCAACGGGTGCTCACCGTCCCCAATTGTTCCCAACGGGTGCACACTGTCCCCAATTGTTCCCAACAGCTGCTCACCGACCCCCATTGTTCCCAATAACTGATTAATAGAAAGAATGGTGATAAGTGATAAATTACTCATCACCACTGTTTGTAAATGGCGCATTTATACAGCGCTTTTATCCAAAGTGCTTTACACAGTGTCTCATTCACCCATTCACACACACCAATGGTAGCAGAGCTGCCATGAAAAGTGATAACTTGCCATCGGGAGCAACTTGGGGTTCAGCGCCTTGCCCAAGGACACTTCACTTCGGCATGTGGAGTCACGTGGGCCGGGAATCAACCCGCTCTACCACCTTAGCCACAGTGCCCCCACCAGCATGTTTATGTTCTTTATTTGAAAATCTAATCTAATACCTTGTACTTTGGTATACCATTTGTGTTCTGAGTGTTTGCAGAAAATGTTCATGTTTCAACACGTTCCTATGCATTTTAATAAATTCACAGATTAGTCTAGGGAATATGTGTCAAAGTCAAGGCCTGCGGGCCACATCCAGCCCGGCGTGTAATTATATCTGGCCCGCGAGATCATTTTATATATTGTTGTTATTAATGGCCCGGCGATATGAAGCGTTGGTAACACAAACTACAGATCCCATAATGCAGCGCTTCAGCTGCCTTGCTGAACGAGTTAACGGCATATCATTGCATCAAACACCAGGAAGCACTATGTGGCAAAGTCCTGAAGATGGACAATGTAATGAGCACTGTAACACAAACCGTAAACTTTATCTGAGCTAAAGGTTTAAATCACTGGCAATTTCAGTATTTTATGCGCGAGATAGATTCAGCGTTTGCTGACATTCCTGATCATCCAGAGGTGCGTTGGCTAAGTCGGGGAAAAATTCTCAAGAGTTTTTGAGCGCGGCAACGAAATCTGTCAGTTCATGAACAGTAAAGGAAAAGACTCCACCAATTTTAGGGATGAAAAGTGGAAATGCGAGTTGGCATTTCTGGCTGACATTACAGCTCATCTCAACGCCTTAAACCTCCAGCTCCATGGACGTGACCGCATGATCACTGACATGTATGACACAGTGAAGGCATTTCAACTGAAGCTGCTTTTATGGAAGACACAAATGCACCAGTGCAACTTGCCCCACTTTCCCTGTTGCCAAGTAATGTTGAACCAAGTCGGCACAGCGGTGTTCCCAAGCACGCACTTTTCTGATAAACTGAGACCACTGTGCACTGAGTTCGCACGGCGCTTTGGTGACTTTGAAGAACAAAAAAATTATTTTGAGTTGCTTCGCAACCCATTTGCATCGATGTGGAACCTGCACCTGTGCAGATGCAGATGGAGCTGATTGAACTGCAGTGTAATGGCACACTGAAGGCAAAGTACGACACTGCAGGGCCCGCACAATTTATTCACTCCATTCCCGCAGAAATGCCCCAGCTCCGTCTGCATGCGGCTCGAACCTTGTGCATGTTTGGTATCACATATGTGTGAGAAGATCTTCTCAGTGATGAAGACTAACAAAAACAGCACACAGGAGTCGTCTCACTAATGAGCACCTGCAGTCCATCCTGAGAATCTCCACAACACAGAACCTCACACCAAACATAAACAAACTTGTTGCCAAAAAAAGATGCCAGGCGTCCAGC
Organism: Noturus placidus; assembly: GCA_022414735.1. NCBI lineage: Eukaryota > Metazoa > Chordata > Actinopteri > Siluriformes > Ictaluridae > Noturus > Noturus placidus. The sequence goes on along the minus strand of JAFFST010048467.1, from coordinate 22,058 downwards.
TCTGATAAAATGACATAAGAGCAAAGACAACTGAATGATTTGATTTGATATTGCTGAAAAGCACAGATTTTATTTATATTTCCAGGTTTTGTTATGCAGCATGTTCATATTTTGAATTTGTATAATTTAGACAGGATACATTTTTATGGAGAGCAAAATATTGTTTTTTAAGGTTTGAGTTGATTTACTCCGGAATAATATTCCTGTCTGTTTTTATTCATATTTATGTTCAAAAAAGTTAAGTTTTAAAAGTTTTAAAAGTTTAGTTTTAGTGTGTTCAATAAATGTTTATCCTGTTTCGACCTAACATGTGTTTTGGATTTTGCCCTTTTGTGCAATTGAGTTTGACACCCCTGGTCTAGGGCGTCATATGGGGACTTCTAAAGACCTTATTGAGCATGCATTAGCTACTTTCTCCTGGAAGAAGAAAAAACCCAAGCTCTGATCACGACTTCCTTCTCCAGAAACTTTGTGTAATCCAGGTTCAGATGAAAACTCCACATTTAAGTGCAGTTCCTCTGTGAATGTACAGCTCCACTCCTGTAGAGTAACACTCCATGCCCTTTCATCAAGTGCATTACACTGTGCATGTGCACTCCGAATGATACCGCCGAAATGGGGTTCCTTTCAGTCTGTAAGAGGATGCAATGATGAGGGAAGAACCGTGAATTCCCATCGCACGCGCTTCCCGGAAACCAAACCCAGCACAGGTGAGACACCTTATAAGAGATGAGACTCTAATATTAAACACTGATCTGCCTCTATCATTAGTACAACCGCAAGTGCAAGAGGGGCAGATGATCTTGTTTATTTTTGTTAAACTTGTTTTCATCATAAATATCCACACAGTACACCTGTGCTTCATCCTGTGCACCTTTTACAACTCGCGCCCCAAACAGCTCATCCATCAGCGCGTGCATCATTGGACATGCCACAATAAAACTACTCAAACCGGGAATAAATCTCAAAAACAAATCAAATACAATAAAAACAACATTAATAACAAAGTTAGAACATCAACTGACCTTGTAGGAATAGGTGCTGATTTTCCAGTAGTAAAGTTCAGCGCTGTTTCCTGCAGCAGGTCGAACCGACGGCACGCGGAAGCTTTTCTCAGTGATGTATACGCGCGCGCTCGCTTGCGCTTGCTCGCGCACTCTCGCTCTATCGTGCCCGCGGCTTGAAGCGGCAGCGCGCCGCGTGCATGCGCCTGCCTTTCTCTGTGCGTTAGCATGACTGACAATGCTAGTCAACGTTTTCTTTTCTTCTTAATTTGTATATTTTAGAACAATAAACTGAACCGTGTTGAGATTAAGTTTAAATTGTATTCCTTTATTGTGCTACTGTATAGGATTTATTACAGCCGGGTGATACTGTGCTGTAATATCAAAATCGTGAAAAATTACCTCACGATACACACATGAGATGTCGCTCCCATCATCAGCACTCTCAGAACACTAACTTCACTGTTATTTATTATTCTTAATTTTCCCCCATTCATTCATCTGAAGTAAACACTTCCCAGAGCCAATCCTGCTGAAAAAAACCCCAATAGAATTCCTCATAGAATTTGTAAAAGTTATTTATAATGAGAATTGTATTGGTTTTAATGGAAACCGTAATGGTCCCTGTGGGTCTCTACTGGTAATTTGTTGCCTTCTATTTTTTAGCATGCTATGTCTAGTGGATACCATTAAAGACCAAGAATGGTAATGGTTAGATGATGGTTTGTAATGGAAACCATTAGAATCTCGGTGATGGTTTCTATTGTTTTTTCGCCCCCGTAGGGTAGGAACAAATGGGGAATTATAGGATGCCAGTCAATCACCAGAGACACGATTTCACACACTTACTCACATCTAAGAGAAATTCAGCAGATCCAGACCATTTACCAGAAACGAGAGAACCCAGAAGAAATCCAGAAGGAGAACCAGATATTTCACACAGACAGGAACTCGAGCTCAGGATCGAAGCAGGAAGCTACGAGGGCGCAAAACACATTCGAAGGTGTAATGAACAGGAACAAGGTGGATTCTTTACTCTATACTTCTGGTTTCACCAAAAATCTTTTTAGAGAAGAAACTAAAAGTAGATACACTAAGAACAAACTGTCCACTGAATGTAGCTAGATATTAGTCTTTAAGTGTGTGTATGTGTGTGTGAAATATTTTGTAAATATATGTATCCCCCTCAGTTGCTATTAACCTTACTCAACTGTAAAATAACACTCAGGAAATTAGTAATAAGACAGATAGGGCTCACTCTGCTAATATCGGTTCAGTTTGTTTCTGGAAATATTTACCAGACTGTCTTATAATGTTGACTGGTTAAAAAGAAGTTTGTTGTTAACTGAAATAACTAATAATATTAATGTTAATATTAAAATAACTCCGCTACTGACTACTACTAAAAATACAGTTAAGCTAGTAGTATCGCTACTTATAGTTACGCCAGAACACTGTAAAGTAGTTTTTAAGTTGTCAAATCAGCCTCAAGAATGCAGTGCTGTCTATTAAGGAACATTTTCCTTACTATTTATCTACAGAACACAGAATCAGGTTACAGATAAAATGTGGGGGTACCCCTGGCAGTAACTCAGATAAAACCATACAATAACTTGGAAATAACAACCATCAGGTCTTGTTAGAACCAATTCTATCGTTGCGAACATTTGTGCCATTTCCTAAAATGCCTGACCTACTAGTATGAACACTGGCTAAATATGAATATTAATGTAGAGGACATAACATTAATCATGTTAATATTGTCAATACTTTAGACTTTGTCAAATGTGATCAGTATTGGGGAAGTTACTTTGCAGGGTATTCCATAAAGCTCTTAAACTGTTCATAGTAAGAAGCAGTTAACTTTACATAACTATAAAGCAACCATTATCAAAAAAAGAAAAAGACAAGGGTACAAAAGAGGAAAAAAGAGGAACCTTTTCATCTGCAGTATTTACTGTCATAAACTCTGAAACCAAATAGGGATGTGTCTCAAATAGAGACACTGAAAACGACTTCCACTGGTTCAATGAAGTCTATTTACCAGTCTACCCATCAATCTACAATGCCTCTGCTCTCTTATCCACATCTAGGACTTTACCTAGCTGGTGATTGGTTGCTGCGTGTTCACAAAAGACAACCTACAGCCAACTACAAAGACAAGACATGTTTCTAGAATAGGCGTTCACTGTTGACCCTCCGAGAGGTGAACGAGGGCTTTATTAAACAATAGCAGTGTTCTTTCTGAGCTCCTGGAGGGCAGAAAGGATACATCAGCGTCAGCACTCGTCAGATTAGAAGCGACAGCGTTGGTTTGTGTCGTTTTCTTTACAGAATGACTAAGAAAAGGAGAGACGGGCTGTCTGGCAGGCTGAACATTATATTTCCTGCCACAAAACAAGGGAGTAAACAACCCGATATTTAACAGAATATTAAAAACTCTGAACTTATGGAATAAAGTCGGTCTCATTCAGGATGATTTTTTTTTTATTAAAAAAAATTCCGAACAAATTAATAAAAAAGGACAGGATTGACACTTCCAACATGTCAATCATGTAAAATGTGCTACAAAATAAAGCAATTAAGGATGAACTAAAGTAAAAACTTCCCGTTCTATTGTGCTGTAGAGGGCATTTATTTATTTCACCGGCAAGGTTTGGCTCCACATGACCCTATAGATGGACGAGTCCTCAGAACAATATAAACGGACTCCCCGTTATCCTATATTGAAATGTTTCCGTCTTAGTGGATGTGGCCTTTTCCCGGATGGCTCCGCCCCCATCCGCAGGGCTCGAGGGCTCACTGAATGTTTGTGTGCTCGTATTTATGTTTATATCCACATTCGATGGAAAGTGAAACCTTTAAGTCTGGAATCTAACTCCCCAAAAGTTACCCAAGTTGCAGGTTTAGCTCATTCATAAATCTGCTTAATTACAGCTTTAAATTGATTTAAAATTTTGCAGATATTGCCAAAAGGTCAAGCAGTTCTTCGCTAATTAGCCTATAGGTAAACCCCAGCAAGGATGTATGCAAGGACGTGATCGGATGCTGTTTATTCTGCTCTAGGTGTAAACGTTGCTTGTGAGACTCGACATAATGAATCCAGTGCACGTTTCAAATTTAACACGGAAGCAATTCGTTTAATCAATTATTTTAATGGTCATATAAACACAAAACATTTTTAGGGAACTCAAAATACAAAATATCCTCCAGGTTACAAACAAACACTTTCCTCACATTTCTACAGTCCAATGACAATCTAAAACCGTCCGTATTTCCCACAATGCACTCCTAACTTTATGAAGAGACACTGCATTTCATGGTCCAAAGGTAAGATTGCGACGTAATAATTTTGATTTCTCTCGTGACTTGGGCTATCTGTGTCGCCTAGGTGATCTCTCTACACACCTGTCCTCTCTCCTCCTGGACTCTCTGTACCGGTTCTCCTTGTCCTCCCGCTCCATTCCGTTCCTGTACAAATCTTTGGAGGAAACATCCTGGCTGCTTCCCTCAAGCGATTTTGACCTTGACCTCACTTTCTCTCGGCTGCGTCGGCGATCTCGGTCTCTCTGCGAGTCACTTCTGGTGTCTCTTCTCCCTCGCACTTCAGGCGAGTCCTGTCTCCCGCGCACTGGCACTTCAGGCGAATCCCTTCTACCACGTGCTCGCAAATCAGGCGATTCCCTTCTCCCACACGCTCGCACCTCAGGAGAGTCTCTTCGCCCACGCCCCTCAGGAGAGTCCCTTCGCCCTCGCACCTCAGGAGAGTCCCTTCGCCCTCGCACCTCAGGAGAGTCCCTTCGCCCTCGCACCTCAGGAGAGTCCCTTCGCCCTCGCACCTCAGGAGAGTCCCTCCGCCCGCGCACCTCAGGAGAGTCCCTTCGCCCTCGCACCTCAGGAGAGTCCCTTCGCCCTCGCACCTCAGGAGAGTCCCTTCGCCCTCGCACCTCAGGAGAGTCCCTTCGCCCTCGCACCTCAGGAGAGTCCCTTCGCCCTCGCACCTCAGGAGAGTCCCTTCGCCCTCGCACCTCAGGAGAGTCCCTTCGCCCACGCCCTCGCACCTCAGGAGAGCCCCTTCGCCCACGCCCTCGCACCTCAGGAGAGCCCCTTCGCCCACGCCCGCGCACCTCAGGAGAGTCCCTCCGCCCGCGCACCTCAGGAGAGTCCCTCCGCCCGCGCACCTCAGGAGAGTCCCTCCGCCCGCGCACCTCAGGAGAGTCCCTTCGCCCGCGCTCTCGCACATTAGGAGAAATTTTTGCTGCAAGTTCTCGCTTATCGGGCGAGTCCTTCAGTGATTTGTCCGGTCCTCTTCGGCGTTTCTCCTCGCTTTTGTCTCGTTTCTTGATCCTTTTGCTTTGTCTTTCTTCTGGAGTACGGCCGTGTTTAGAGCTCTTCTCTTTTTGCTTCTTTCCACGCTGGGACACCTTTTTCTGCTTCGCGTCTGACTCTGAATCTGCAGAAATAGAAACCAAGTGAGGAACAATGCTCCCAGATTCAAGTCAAGATGTTGGCACATTTTAATAGTAAGAAGCACATATACAGTGGTCTGCAATAGTTTGGGCAACCTTGTTTATTTCAATGATTTTCCTTCATAAATCGTTGGTTCTTAGGATTAAAAAAAATCAGTTAAATATATCATATAGGAGACAAACACAGTGATATTTGAGAAGTGAAACGAACTTTATACCATTTACAGGAAGTGTGCAATAATTCTTTAAACGAAATTAGGCATGTGCATAAATTT
>JAFFST010048467.1:0-13963 GCA_022414735.1 Noturus placidus | reverse complement strand
AGAGAGGGACTAGGGATGAGACCGTGTACCGAGAGAGGGACTAGGGATGAGACAGTGTACCGAGACAGGGACTAGGGATGAGACAGTGTACCGAGACAGGGACTAGGGATGAGACAGTGTACTGAGAGAGGGACTAAGGAAGTACACCGAGGTAGTCTACACAGAGGTAGTCTACTCAGAGAGGCACTAGTGTACTGATGGATGAGATACTGTACTACAAGTGGGACTATTGTGTACCTGAAGATCCGGAATTGCTGGAGTCGGAGTCACTGGAGGAGTCCGAGTCACTGCCGGAGGATGAGGAGTCTGATGATGAGGACGAGGAGGAGGAGGAAGAGTCAGACGACTCGACATCCTGGTTCTGGGTCATGATCATCTTAGGGGCATTCTTCAGATGCTCTCTTAACTCATCTCTGTTAGAAAGAGAGTGGGGATGGGGGACGGTTGGTTAGCCAACAGTAGCCGTGTACCAGAACCCATGGGTCACTATAGGTTAAATGACAGACCATGATATGCAAAATGCTTTAATAAGCCACATAAATAAGACACATATTTACATCTGTGTAAATATTTTTTTAAATCCGTGTTTAAATGTTGTCTGAACCTTAAACAGCAGTTGAGTTGTTCTGGTTCGTGCTCGTTAATGTTTATATTTACATATTTAAAATGATTTGGAAATTACATCCCCTCACACCATGCTCCTAAGCCGTTAATAGATGATGCATTCATAATCGAAAACACCTGACCTCTCCACATAAAGTGTTCATAAAGCATTATTAGAGGAGTTATTCATATTGAACGTTTTGTAAAAAATGTGCAATATTGTTATTTACCCATTACCACTAACAGATTTTTTTAAATAACTTTTTTCTCCATAAAATGAATTATTTTCTCACTATCTTGACAAATGGTTTAATCTACAGTCTAATACACCTTATGTAATAGTGGTGTACGAGTCCCTCACTTGTCCTCAGTGTGAACACTCAACACCATATAGCGCCGGTTAAGATTTAGCAGATACTGCAAGGGGTATGCAAACTTTTAGGCACAACTGTAAGTGTCCATCCATCAATGTTCTCATTTATTTATTTCGCTCTCGTTGGTTTGGATACAAGGCTATTTCTTCTCCAGTTTCATTTAAAAGACCCACTTTGTTTTATTTGGATTGGCCTCAATCACGTTACACCATCGTTCTAATTTAAGTCCACTGCGCCATCACTTATTATTATGTTAGATCAGGCCGCATGTTTTCATGGCAAGTCATGACATTTAATCCGAGCAGTTAAACAGCAACTTTAGTTCTCCCATTCTAAGCTTGACATTTGAATAGAACTGCCCTTGAAAAGGTTACTATTACCCCGGTACAGAGAGATGGAATATCTGCACGTGGCCTAACAGAGAAAAGAGTCACTTCTTACGTGAGTCCACCCAGGCCGATGGAGGTGAAGAAATTGATCGCAAATCTTGTGTTCCTCGGGTTGTCGCGAGGGAACAGGCCTTCAAAAAACGGCTGCAGGGTCCTGCAGACAAAACAGCGCTGTTTATACACTTATCGTTTATGTGTAGCGTTTGTGTGCTTCTGAGCAAAGCATGTGTAACGCACAAATCCATCTGTGGGATGCAACTCACGTGTCCTTGAGTCTTTCATTAAGCTTTGGAAGCCCCATGTAAGCACATAGCTCCTGGAAGAGGATCTTCACGAAAATACGACTGGAGGACGTCGTCGTCTCCTCGCTCATTCGCATGCACTCTAGAACCTGAGGGGAATTACAGACCAGTCCAAAGCAAAGCATTAAAAATAAATACATTTAAAATAAGTTAATTTTAAAAATTTAGTACCGTATTTTCCGCACTATAAGGCGCACCTAAACGCCTTAAATTTTCTCAAAAATCGGCCGTGCGCCTAATAATCCGGTGCGCCTTATGTGTGGACTGAGTTCCAAAATCGGTAAAATGTTGTGCGACTTTGGTTGGCGTAACAACCGTATGCGCCTTATAATGCGGAAAATACGGTATTCGCCTCAGTATAGCAACCGAAAAATTGCTTTTTCTTTTTTCAAGGTAACTTATTACGATTATATATATATAAAAAAACGAAACACTGTTAAAGGCTTCTATACTGAATACAAAAGCGTATCTGTGACTAAGCGACGAGTCGTTTAATTATCTTAAGGGAATTCGATTGATTATCAGGCAGGAAAACAATCGCCGATCCACTCACGCTCCACGGGACGGAGTCTGTATAGAGGAGGTGCGCGAACAATCTAGCCACGTTGCGCAGCTTGTTGGTCTCCAGCCTGTGAATGGTTTCGTACTGCTCCTGGAAGATAGCCTCGAAGCTCTCCATGTAGTCCTTCTTCAACAAGCAGAACCTCTGCAGAGATTAACAACACAGACATGGAGAGACTGAGAGCAGGCAACAAAAACCGATAATGAGAGGAATCGCAGGCTGGAGGAAAGAAGAGGCGGACGGACAGAAAGCGAAGCTCGTAGACGCAGACAAAGAAGTGAAACACAAACAAGGGTGGTGTGTAATAAACAATCTGCATGTCTTGTACATGATAAAACACTCACCCCCAGGCACTGACTTTCTAACAGATTTGTTTTCAAGAGTGTTTTAAATTCTCTGGATGCAGCAGAGAAATAAAATAATCAAGTAGCAACTTGAAGGCATAAATAAATTGTGATGGGAGGGTTGGGTGGGTTTTAAGAAGAAAAAAAAAGGTTTGTTTATTTATCCCCCCTCCCCCCAGGATGGTTCTGGCTTTTTTAAAGAGAGTGCACGTTTAATCTTTCCAGAAATGGAAATAGTTCTGCTGTAGGGGGTCCGTGCAGAACCTTTAAGGCTTAGTTCATTTTGCACAGACAGACACAGACACACACACAGACAGACACAGACACACACACAGACAGACACAGACACACACACAGACACACACACAGACACACACACAGACACACACACAGACACACACACAGACACACACACAGACACACACACACACAGATGGGAGGGAAATAAACAGATACAGAGGTGCATGAAAGTTTGTGAGCCCTTAAATATGACCCAAACCATTATCAGATTTTCCACCCAAATCCTTAAAGTAGACGAAGAGAACCCAATTAAACAACTGAGACAAAAATATTATTTTGGGTCGTTTATTTGAGGAAAACGATCCAATATTACATATACGCAAGTGGCAAAAGTATGTGAACCTCTAGGATTAGCGGTTTCATTTGAAGGTGAAATTAGAGCCAGGTGAATTCAATCAATGGGATGAAAATCAGGTGCGAGTGGATGAATGCCCCGTTTCATTTAAAGAGTCCGATCGTCACAACACGCGTTTGTGGAAGTGTATCACGGTACGAACCAAGCAAATCTCTGAGGACCTCATGAAAATAGCTGTTGATGCTCATCAGCCTGGAAAAGGTAACAAAACCGTCTCTAAAGAGTTTGGACGCCACCAATTAAACTCTCGTGAACAGTTAAGACTTAGCTCTTTTGTGGCTGTTGTGACACCAAATTTCCCATCGGGGATCAATAAAAGTACTCTCCATCTCTATCTAAAATGGCAGGTAGTTAAATCAACAAACAAACAAATAAGGGATGAAGATATGAGCCTCACCCCAGCCAGAAGACCAAAGAATTTCTCGTAGGTTCTCTGTTGGGCGCAGCAGTCCAGGATCATGTTACACAGCTCCTTCTGCAGAGACAAGGAAACTCTGATGAGGACCTTTATTACATACACACACACACACACCACCTTGCACACTCCACACCACCCAAAACCCTCAAAGATTAACACAAACCTAACGCCGAATAATGGGACACCAATGTTATGATGGTGCGGGATCTCCGTTCCATTCATATCCAGATGTCAGAAAAATCAATAAAATATAATGAAACTGTATCCAGCCTTATGGAACATATTCGGTGCGGGATCAACCAAGCTTTACGGATACCACTCTAGCAAAAGCATTGTTTTTTCCCCTCCTTCAATTATTTAATTATCATATCTCCGTTCGATTTATTTTCTACGCAAATTCAAAACTCAGGGTTGCGGAGCTGGTAAGCTTGACAGACGTCCGCTCGCTCGTCACCACGACAACACCATCATCTAATCGATTTCTCAACACCACACAGCAGTGGGAATCTACATCACCACATCAGATGCTGAGGAATTCACACCAGCGCTGGACGAGTGAGCTGCTGAAACATTCAGACACCGAGGACACAAGTCCTAAAGACGGATGTAGATGAGGATGAACGTGACGATTTATAAAGACCACAGATACAAACCTGTCGGTGTAACAGGACCAAGTCAATGAGACCGGACCAGCTTTCTGCTCTTGTAGAGGTTGTGTCATCGTGGGGGGTTTGGAAATGTCTTGATTGTGAATCACTGTGTTGTTTGGATATTATACATTCACAATCTCACACACACCGAGTCAATATTAAAAGGGCACAATGTAAAACACTCAGCTTTAAGCTCCTGCAGAAGTCTATTATAACTGAAGGAAGTTCTTTAAAGTTTATAATATTTTTTATTTTATCCTCATTGCCATCTTCTTTTAACCCACACAACAAACCAACATACATATATTATATCTGTATACATATGTCTTTTTCTTATTTGCCTATATTTTTTTTAAGTTACTTAAAAAGTAACACTTTCTAGGAAGTAGAAACACTTCCAACGTCTAAAAAGATTAATAAAAGCATCACGGCTTACGTTATTTTACGCGTTTCTCTTGCCTACTCAGAGAGCCTGGTTAATTAAATCATCTCTGAACACACTGAAGCTGGTGTGAGAGATTAAATGGCTGGGTTTTTCCTCAGGTCACTGATTCCCTCATTATCCGCCCTAATGGTCCATCCGTCTCTACAAACTGCAGAAATGTGGACGTTAAAAAGCGGAAATCTGCCTCAAGGAGGAAGAAAGGAAGAAAAGGGAATCTCATAGATGAGAGGACAGAGCTTGGCTTTAACGTCTAAACCGTGGTACCCTTAATGCGTATAATACTAATCGCCAAATGATTGTTTGAACCTCAATAAGCCTTTGCTTTTTTGTTTTGTGGTGTTTTTTTCTTCTGTTGTGAAATATAATATATTTAAATATATACTACATTATATATACACATACTCCATAACACACATGTAGAAGGAAAACTGAACATTAAGAATAGTAATAAGAGTATTAAAATATTATAAGGATAATAAATGGATATCATGAAGTATGGAATCAGTATAACCATATTTACAATAGAAATGTAGAGCAATTAAATAAATAAACCAGAAACACAGAAAGAACTGGGTCAAAGTGCACTCACGTGATTAAGGCCTCAGATTGTTTTGGTTTAAGGACTGTTGACTTTTTCTATGGTATTTCTAGCCAGCTGGATCTGAAAACTGTGGTATCGCGATAAGGTGCTTTTTGAAAACTATGGGATATTCCTGAAAAGGGGAGGTATAAAAAGAGCTCTCGTATCTGCGCTGATTGGAATCATGACAGAGCTCTCATTCGTGTGGATTTCGGAGGGTGGAACGGAAGGAATAAACTGGACCCCTGCTTGTTTCCCCTCACCTACTGGCCTGGTGTCTTATTTGTTCTTCTGTCTGCAATTGAATATGTGAGTATTTCTTCCTGAATTAATTTCCAAGTGTCTTTGGGTAATAGGCTCAATTTTGACACCACATTAGCTGGCGAACTTCACGAGCAGTCTCGTGATTCAATCTGCAAAACATTAGCAAAACAAACGACGTGTCCTTGATCAGCACCTCAGACTTCTAACCGCTAAACCTTGTCTTGAAAACTCTTATACGTGATGTTTGTATTCTTGTAATGTTACTGTGTGGAACTGTACTGCTAATGAAGTGAGTGATTAGCGCCCCCTAGTGTACAACAGCGTGTTTAAAAAAGCACCACCTTCGTGAATTTATTAAAGTATTAAAGTAGACACCAGTGTTTTATCACAGTGAAATCCTCACACATTGGGCTATATTAAATCTGTGAGTTATACTGCAAAACCTAACACACACACACACTCACTGTGTGTGTGAGTGTGTGTATCTCTCACAAGCTGTTAACCCGTTCTACCTATTTATAGCCGCGTTCTTCCGCATGATCCCCGCTAACTTTGCCAAATGCTGTTGTATAACGGAGAGAGAGAGAAAAAAAAAAAAAAAACACTTCGGGATGTGATTAGCTACTTTACACACTGCAGGAATATATATATATATATATATATTACATTACACACACACGCACATACATACCGTATTTTCCACACTATAAGGCGCATTATATATGCGTATTATAAGGTGCAGTCTCAATTATGGGGTCTATTTCTGTACTTAACCAATACATAAGGCGCACCGTGTTATAAGGCGCGTGCTAAAACATACGGTTGTTACTCCTCGGCCAGCAGATGGCACCCCAGCATGAACTAACTCTAGACACGTGACTAATTGTTTTGGATTCGGTGATGATATTCCAGCTGTGTCGTGTTTGGTTTGATTATGTTGGGTATTTAAACTCCTCGGGGCTAAGAGCACATTGCGCTTTATTGTTCTTTGTTTGAAGATCTCAGTGCTTGCTGAATGAAGCTAGTATAGTTAGCCGAAGTCAGTATGGTTAGCCTTAGCCGGGGATGCTAAGCAGTGCTTGTTTATGTCTGTTTTGTTCTTAAATAAAGACGGTTCTCCTGCACTTACTTATTGCCTCCAACTTCGTGACTACGGTCTACGAAAAAAAAGGTAACGGAAGCAAAACAGTGAGTTAAGTTGAACTTCATTCAACAAATGTTGTTTTGCAGCATACCGGTAGTATACCTACCGGAGGCGTGGTGGAGGTAAGTGTACGTACTGTACGTATTACGTAATGTTCTCTGATTGGTTTATCGCTGCCAGCGCATGTAGTGTACGTATTACGTCCCTGTGTCAGCGGGAAATGGTCCAACAGTGAATCAAGCGGAGCGCTTACCAAAGTCGCACATTTTAACAGATTTTGGAACTCAGTCCACACATAAGGCGCATCGGATTATTAGGCGCACGGCAGATTTTTGAGAAAATTTAAGGCTTTTAGGTGCGCCTTATAGTGCGGAATATACGGTATATTAATTACGCTCGCTCTACCATTTAAACAATGGTTTACGAAAAACTCAAGATTCCCAGATTCCAGAAACTCCTTAAACCAGCGAGCTGTAGTATTTAAGCTGTAATATTAAATTATAAAGATTGAATACGCGGATGTAAAGCAGACTGCGCGCTCTGCTCGTCCTCCCTGCACATTAGAAACGAGATGGAACACTAAACTGTGTCTGAATTCCCCGAGCAGCTTCAGGACCAATCGTCGATAAGCCACTTCTGGAGGAAAGCATGAGATCATTTATAGTACAGGAAAAGAGGAAACACGGCTTTGGCTCAGTTGGTAGAGCGGGTTGTCCACTAATCATAGGGTTGGCGATTCGATTCCCGGCCCACATGACAAGACATCGAACCCCAAGTTGCTCCTGATGGCAAATAAGCACCCTGCATGGCAGCTCTGCTACCATTGGTGTGCAAGTGTGTGTGTGAATGAGACACATTGTAAACGCTTTGGATAAAAGCACTATATAAGTGCGCCATTTACCCTTTTACCCAGAGCTGAGGATAAATGCTTGCCCCCCCCCCATCAGCAGCAGCGTAACACAGATATTAAGACAACTATACCATTCCTGAGAGTCTGTCGAGATTTAAAAATAGATAATAGAGACTAAAAAGATTTGGCAATCAGGAAAATGTACCGTCTGGCTCTCCGGGAAATCCATCTTGATCAGCTTGTGCGCGCATTCCTCAAAGTCCAAGCTGTGAGAATAGAAAGGAAAACAGAGAGGTTTACACACCACAACGCACTAAACAGTAGGGCTGCGCGATATATAATCGATAGAATATCGATATCATGATAAATGCTTAAGAGAGAACAGATGTTTCACTGGTTTTGGCAAATGAAACTTCATGTTGAGGGACATTAGGACACAACAGCCCTCCCGTCTCTCTCTCTCTCTCTCTCTCTCTCTCTTTTCCTCTCTGTTGTCATCACAGGTCTGTAAAAGTCACCAGGCAATCAATGAGCTGGCAAATTCCACCTTTCAAACTCAAAACAGGCACAGGAGACATTTTCCTGACTAAAACCCATCCTGTAAAAACAGAGTGCATGTTAAAAGCCACGCAGGCAAAATCTCTAGCATTCACTAAACAGTTCAGTACATTTCATCACTCAAATGTGGCCAAGATGTCATCATTTGATTGCTATTAACTGATCAATTGTAAACGGAGAGAAACAATCAGACTGCAAGCTTTAAGAATCTGCAGTTGGTGGCCAGTAAAGTGTGCACAAGAGCCATGTTGCTCTGACCAACCGAGGCTCACGTCTATCTCAGGCAGTTCTGAACATACATTTAGTACTAAATAAAACCATTACGGTGTGAGAGAGACAGGTTTGAGCATTCTGTGAGAGATGTTGATTCGTTAGAAAACTGAAATCAAACCCCTGAGCAGCAATACTGTACGCGTAAGGAATAACACCCAGAGTGTTACGGTTATAGAAAATTAAATCGACACATTCAGAGTGACCAATCAGAATCGAGAATTCAACAGTGCTGTGGTGGAAGTCTATAATATAATATTCCTTATTGACGAAGTCCCTTCTACTGAACAGATTAAGGACTCTAGCAGTCTCGCAGTTCGTACCAGATGTTCAGTAAAACTCATCCTGGACACGTATACTAACAGAAACCATCAAAGAGCATGCATCGAAGAAATCCAGGTCAAGTAAAGAATTTATTGAGATACTCTGAGAGACTGTGCTTTCTGAGGCTGATCATGTGATCACTGGGTCACACCTCAGGGGGCATTTAAAAAGGTTTGACACGCTCGCTCAAAGAGCAGTTCTGCTTCAGAGGGAAGCTAAAATCAGGCCACTGCTGCTGGAGAGAGAAAGTTAAAAGAAAAACAAAACAAAACAAAAAAACCATGTAGGATAAATCTCAATTTTCTACTTGAGGAGCATCACAGAACAGTGGGATTGTTCTCCTCCTCTGGACCCTGCAGCGTGTTTAATGTGTATAGTATGTGTTCTCACCTTGACTGAATGGCCAGATAAATGGTGCGGCGGAACGATACCAGGTTCACCTCCGTTTTGTCGAAAATGGTGACTTTGTCTTCATCTGAGGACACAAATCAAGAATGAGAGGATGAAGAGAGACAAGGTCAATAATGACAAACCCGAGATTCAGTCTCCTCAGCAGGTCAACAGCACTCACTCGCTGATTTTGGAGCTTGATCTATTATTTATTTATTTATTACAACACCTGCACCAGCAGCAAGGTCGATTTTCCTCACAGAAGCAAATAACGAAATAAAGAATGTTTCGCTGGCATTTTAATGTCTTTTAGGGAAACAAAGAATTCAGAATATGATGGTAGCAGTCCATTTCCTATCACTTCATAAAATTTGGATACCTTCCCCGGCTTCTGCATCTTCGTCTTCCTCTTCGCCATGCTCTTCATCACTGGCTTCTTCATCGTTGCCCGAGTCACTGCTGCCCTCGTCCAGAATTTCTATTTAATTAAATAAAAGAAATTTAAAACCATTAAGGTTCGTTCCTGTCATCACTTCTTCTACAGCTGCTATAAACCATCATCAAAATTTGCCACGCCTCTTTAATATTGGCAAAGTTTTTGTAAATATTGGAAGACCATCACTTATTGTTTTGTACTGAAACATGTCTCTAACCTCTTTTAAAAAATGCAATCACACAAGTTTTAAATTATGCGTACTCAATATTCAAAATCGAAGTGGGCGGGGCTAAAAAGTAACATTTAATTATTAGATGGATTAAAATGGAATTTTCACTAGCTACTGCAATAAACCAATCATTATAAAACAAACCAAAAAAAAACTTTCAGCTTTGGACAGGATTGAGCTGGAAGATTTCAATTATCGTCCAGCTCAATCCTGCTCATTTCTACTCTCTCTCAAATAAAATTTTTTACTTTTTAAAATTTATTATTCACTCATATGAAATTAGAAATTAAATTTTATTTAAATTAAGTTACCTATCTTTGAACAACTCTGTGGAGTGTTTTGAATTACTAATGTGCAAAAATAAACTACACAAATAATATCACCCAATTAAAATGTAAACACTGTCCTGGAAACAGTCAGAAAATTATTATAAATGTGGACAATTCTGAGAATTTTACGATTCACAAATCCCCAAATTACCCTTCTTAATCGCCTTGTACTTCTCTTCATTCTCCACGAAGTCAGGATCCATCTTGAAGACATCTGTTAAACAAAACAAACCATGTGTTGTGTTTTAACACAAATCATTTGCAATTTAAACATTTCAAGAGGATTAAGTCTCTTGCCAGCTCTATGTAATCAGAGGCAATTGCCCACAAAGGACCGCGTGTGTGTGGCATGATTCACAAAAAGACCCTAATGTGATAATGGCTGTTTATGCACCCTGAAGGCCCGAACCGTATGCCTTTTCAATTACACTCTATTGTCGCAGAAGGAAAACAACATACTGATGCGAGCCAAAAGGAAATTATGTCAAAACAATATATAATGCGATTTTTTAAAATCTGCGTTCCAATATTGCGATGTATTGCGATTTTTGATTGTTTTTTTTTTAAACAATGGACCATAGGAAAAATTTGATCATACGCTTATACAGATTGTATATGATGTCTACTGTAGGATGAGTCATATTTACAAACTAATTCATTGCATCTTTCCGAGTTTTATTTCAGGAACATCACACAGCACTGTACTACAAAACGGTCATTTCAAAACCCTAGACTTACAATATGTGCAATAGAATGAATAAAAAAATTACTCTTTGAAATAAAATAAAATGCTACATTAAATTGTTCTTGCTCATCAAGCAAGAGCCATAAGAAAACAGGAAATAACACAAGAAAAAATCACCACAATATGACAACATTGCATGACAGTTATACATACTGATTTAGCCAGGTCTAGCTCTGCATTTCCATGTAATGTGTAAAATCCAAAATGGATTTGGTTACAGTGTTATTTTTGGTTGGTAATCCATGTCAAAAGTTACAGTGGCATTTTTTATGGGTAGTAATCTAGGTCACATTAGTTACAGTGGATTTATTATGGGTGGTAATCTACATCAGATTAGTTACAGTGGCTTTTTTTATGGGTGGTAATCTACATCAGATTAGTTACAGTGGCTTTTTTTATGGGTGGTAATCTACATCAGATTAGTTACAGTGGTATTTAAGGCAGTATGAAGTGTGGTTGGTTACAGTGGCATTTATGGTCAGAAACTGTCATCTGAATGGTTAAATTGTTTCTAATGAGTTACAGTAGTTTGGATGGAAATTTTGGTGTAAAGTGTGACCTGATAGTTTGGTCCATTTTTCTGGTTTGAGTGCAAGCTTTCTTACTGAGCACGTCCTCAGTGTTGTATTCATCCTCCAGAGGAAGCATGTGAGTGAACTGGTCCTCTTCCTCTACTAGGTCCAGGCCTTCTGGAATTATGGGATGGTCCTTAAAGCCATCCTTCCTGATAGCGAACATCACCTCAATCATGTACTGCACACGCTTATCGACCTCTGACTCATGCAGGACGTTCCTCAAGCGCTCAAAGATGGCTAAGAAAAAAAAAAAACAAACCTCAGAAGCAGGTCTATTTACATAAATTCCAAACGCATCCAACACAGGACCCTTCTCTAAAAAGGCACCGCTGTGCTAATCGTAACGAAATCCGCTTGAGTTACTTTTTTAAATTGTGTAATGTTTCATTACAGGCAACACATACAAGTTAGCAGATTTTTAAAAATGAAAGTCTAAGTAGCAGTTACATCTCATTAAGTTCACAATCAACACGTCTGAAAGCTCTTACATCAGAGATTAATGAGGATTCACAGCAGAGCTACAAATGATGCAATAAATTATTCACATTGGCTGTGCCACCGTTATCAGCGCCTAAGATGAAGGTCAAACAAATAACTGTCCTACTTTTCAAAGCGGTCCCAATTAGAGTTTACTATATTTGATGCATGTATTATACTTCTAGAATATACCATACACTCCCCACCCCCTCACACACTCGTAAACACCCTCGGAGGATTTCAAAACCAAGTAAACTTAAAGTTTTTCAGCATGAGGGTAAGTGCCCCTGAGTGAAGCTAAAGACGATAGAGGGTTGTCTATACACTGTACGTGGTAAAGTATACGTGTGGGGGGGGACAAGTTTAAAATAGAGCTCTCTTCTAGGATTGGGAATGTACCATTAATGCCACGAGGAGAAACTTCTGTGAGTTTCAGGCCGCACTCCTTCAGGAAGCTGATGGACACCTCCACGCTGTCATCAGTGGGACGCTCCAAGAGCAGAGTCAGGATCTCCAAACACAACACTTCATGAGCCTTTTCCACACACACACACACAAAATCAAAAGATCTCTCTAGGTATCCGTTGCCTTTACGTCCACCTTTGACTATGTATGCGTCTGTCCGCGTCCGTCTGTCTGCCTGCGTCCGTCCGTCTGTCTGCCAGCATCAGACAAACGCAGACAGACATCCTCTGTCCGCGTCTCTCCGTCCGTCTCTGTCCATGTCAATCTCTGTGATGGTACGTACCACGTTCTGATTGATGAGGTGAGCCACAAACTTAGAGGCTGTGAGACATTGTTGCTGTGGGAAAAGAAAGAAAGAAAAAATTATTTATATATATATATATATATATATAAATTATTTATTTGTTTTTATGTGTATATATATATATATTATACATATACACACACACACACACACACACATATATAACACAAAACACAAGCTATGTGTGCATCATGATGATGAGAGCTGTTTACTTTGTCGTTTCGTCTGTAGCCTTTGCGGAAGTTGAGGATGAGCCTCTTGAGCATGAGCTCTCCGATCTGCGGGAATTTGGAGTTGATGATGGCCACCACGGCGGCATAGACGTGGGTAAAGATGGGAGAGGCACCCTGAGCCTGAAGCACAGACCTCGCCAGCAGACCTCTGAAAAACACACAAAACACACCCATGTGTTTTCCTGGCACTAAAAGTTGCTGTACATTTTTTGTTTAGCAAAAAAACAACAAAAGCAACCTGTACGAGAAATCAGATACAAGTTTACGAAAGTTGCATTAAAAGAAAAATTAGAATAAAACCCACTAGCATTAAAACTACAGAGGTACAGACTATAAACGTGTTTAGCTTTAAGTCTGCACGCATACACCTTTGAGTTTATTTACAATACAAGAAAACTGTACTAGTTAAATAATAAATAAATATTCATTATTTTCCAAGTTGTATTGAGAACTAGTGCTAGTCCAGCCATAGAACTCGGGGTGAAATTTCAGATAACTATAACAAATCTACTGTAAAATTGTTACATATTTTAACAATAAAGAAATGCAGACCTCTATATACAAGTCACTAAGCTGTTTTTGGAAGAAAAAAAAAATTACACACACACATATATAAAAACACTTTTAAGGTGACAGTTTGGCCAAAAAATAAACAAATTAAAATAAAAAAGTACCCCAAATGTAGTTAAATCAGACCCGTTTGGTGTCTGAAGTTTGTTTATCTTTTGCACTATAGCTGCAAGATTAATACCTTGAATTAGACTTAATTTCTTTAATACAGACTTATCCTGATACATTATGAAACTGTTGACGAAACGCTCAGCTAACGCCTTACTTGTGAGCGAGATGAGAACTTCAGCAAGCCGGTAGAGTTTGGCGTGGTTTGGTTACCTGCCGCGGACGATGTTCTCCTGTAGCAGCTCCTGGATGATGTTGCCGATGTTGGACACGTTTACTTTGTTGATGAGACCGTTGATGGACTTCTTCAGCGCTTCCCAGCTCATCCTCTGGTACGCCAGACTACAGGGTGGGGGAGAATAATAAGCCG